>PVIC010013509.1:0-37853 GCA_004025085.1 Thryonomys swinderianus
TTCTTCTTCTTCTTCTTCTTTTTTTTGAGACAGGGTCTTGCTTTGTAGTTCAGGCTGGCCCTGAGCTTACTATGAAGCCCAGGCAAGCCTCGAACTCAGCAATCCGTCTGTCTCTGCCTCCCGAGTGCTGGGATGACAGGCGTGAGCCACCACGCCCGGCATTGTGGTATGTGGTTACCGGGAGCGAACTCAGGACTTTGTGCTTACGAGGCAGGCACCAGAACCACTTGAGCTAAATCTCTGGCCCATTTTACAAATATTTTTATTAGACCATGGCTGTTCCCAGTCCTATGGCGTCTGTAGCTGTTTTTTTTTTTTTTTTAATTTTTAATTTATTTATTTATTTTTTTTTTGAGGCAGGGTCTCGCTTTGTAGTTCAGGCTGGCCCTGAGCTCACTATGTAGCCCAGGCAAGCCTTGAACTCAGCAATCCTCCTGCCTCTGCCTCCCAAGTGCTCTGTGGCAGTTTATTATTTGTGACAGAAATGTGGCTCACAAATCTACACTGTTTACCATCTTGTCACACAAGTATTTGCAGATCTCTGTGGCTGAGTGCTAATCAGTATAAGAACATGAATCATCATCCCTCATTCATGTGCATTTACATTGTTGCCAATTTTTGTTGATAAATGGGTCACATACTGTACATCTCTGGACACATGTTCACTTTATCGCCTTAGGATAACTTCCTACAGGTGGGCTGGCTGGATCCACATGAGCTTGAAGGTTCTTCATACTTTCAGTAATGAGGCTCACAGCATGGAAACATTTCCGAGGCTTTCAAACTTATTTTCTATGGTTTTGTTTTAGGTGGCTCAGGCAGAACTAGTTCACTTTAAGTAACTTCACTTAGCTGGCACTGCAGTGTGTGCCCGTAAACGCAGCGCTGTGGTGTTAGAGTAGGACGGTCGGGAATCTGAAGCCAGCGTGGGTTATGTAGTGAGATCGTGTCACAAGAGTCTCAGTGTTTAAAAACGGACAGGAGGCCGGGCATGGTGGCTCACGCCTGTCATCCCAGCACTCGGGAGGCAGAGGCAGGAGGATTGCTGAGTTTGAAGCTTGCCTGGGCTACATAGTGAGCTCAGGGCCAGCCTAAACTACACAGCGAGACCCTGTCTCCAAAAAGGAAAAAAAAAAAAATGGACAGGAGGATCACATCTTTTGAACAAAACTTAATGTCTAAAATTTAACCTTGAGAGTATTTGGATTTGGAAAACAAAAACAGAAATCCCAAGTGTTGAAAGTAAATGGAAGATGAACCACAGTCTCCATAAATACAGAGGCAATGGACCCCCCAGTCTGTACTGTCGTGGTGTTCTCGCCTCATTGAAGCTATTGTTCCCACAGTTGAATGGTGTATAATAAAGCAGGTGCAGGAGATGGAAACAGGAAGGACATAAGTGGAACAGAACATCTGAAACACCGCAAGTGACTTTTCTCCTTTGTCCCTCTTCAGCAGACCTAACTTTAGGGCAGGGCTACAAAATGCAAAGAAAGACCCCTTCAAAACCAAACTGTCCATAATGACTGTGGCTACATAGGTGAAATTTGGTTTCCTTAAGAAAAAAAAGTGACTGTAAGCTCTTTGAGGGCAGGGTGTCATGCTACCTCTAAATTTCCAACACGCTGTATTGGGTTCAGGTCTTTTTTGAGTGAGTAGGTAAGTGCAAAAACAAATCATAAATTAAAATACATCATTATTTAAATACATGTAACTTCTTTAGTCTACCTCAGTGGTTGTCAGCTTAGGCTACATGTTAGAATAATTTAGGTTTTTCATTTTTATTATCATATACATGAAAGAACACAATGTGTCCTGAGGGATTTAAGAAACTGCTGTGCTCCCTCAAAAGCTAAAATTTAAGACTGATAATACCTAATGCTGTGGCAAAATTGAACAACAAATGAATAACTCATAGGTCACTATGGGAATGGAAAACAGTACAACTACTTTGGAAGTTTAACAGATACCATATTAACCAGCAATTCCACTCCTAGACATTTACTCAGGGGAAATGAAAGCATTATCTCTTCATGAGGATTTCCACCATGAATGTCACCAAAGCTTGATTCATAGGTCAGCAACTGCAAAGAGCCCGGATGTCCATTAACAGATGAAGGGTTAACCCACGGTAGTACTTCTATGTGATGGACTTCTCATCAGCATTATGAGAATAAGCTACTGACATATGGAACCATATGATGATTTTCAGAAACATATGCTGAGTGAAAGAAGCTAGACTGATGGGCTCTACTTATATGAAGTTGTAGAGTAGGTAAGCAAAACTAACCAAGAGCGACAAGTGAATCATGGAGGCCCAGGATGAAGGGGAGATTATGCTGGGATGGTGGAAATAGTCTGTAGTCGACTCGGTTGCTATTTATAGGGAAGGACATATATATGTCAAAACTTAAAAGAAGCATTATGTTGTATGTCCACTACACCTCAAATAAATTGATTAGAGGGAAAAAAGATCTGTCGATACCCAGATTCCACCTTACACTAGTTAGATCAGAACCTTTGCATGAAATCCAGACACTGGACCTATTCTTGTTTCCAGAAAGCAATTTGGAAATTTCTTAAAAAGTTAAAATACAGGGATCAAAGATTTAGCTCAGTGGTTCCAGCACCTGCCTGGCAAGTGCAACGTCCCTGGTTCGATCCCTGGTAACCACATACAACAATACCGGGCGTGATGACTCACACCCTCCAGCAATCAGTACTGCACACCACAGTGCCGGGCCTGGTGGCTCAGGCCTGTAATCCCAGCACTCAGGAGACAGAAACAGGAGGATTGCTGAGTTCAAGGTTTGCTTGGGCTACATAGTGAGCTCAGGGCCAGCCTGAACTACAAAGCGAGACCCTGCCTCAAAAACAACAACAACAAAAAACCCAACTTTAAAAAAAAAAGTTAAAGTACAACCACCCTAGCATCTAGCCATTTAGTTTGAAAGTCCACACCCAAATGAAATGAAAGAGTATATGTATACAAAGATTGCATGTGAATATTTACAGCATTTTACTTGTAATCAAACTCTGGAAAACAACCTAATATAACTGTGGAAATCTACATTATGGGATATTTTTCAGTAACAAAAATAAACTGTTCATACATGCAGTAACATGGATGATCCTAAAAAGTTGAAAGCTATACCTAAAAAATATAGTATTCCATTTATACAAGTTCTAGAAAGTATAATCTATAGAATCACATTAATAGTTGAGGGTGAGATGAAGTATCCCTTTATCCCTACTAGGATGACTTAGAAAAATAACAAGTGTTAATGAGAAACTGGAACTTGTACACACTGCTATTGTGAATGCAATGGAATTCCGCTGCTATAGAAAAGTTTGTTAAGTCTTTCAAGTGATTAAGCATAGAATATATTAAGCACAGGAGTGAAAAGTGGAATTCAAACAAGTGCCTGTACACGTAAGCATAGCAGCACTATATGTGCTAGTCAAAAGGTGGAAAGAGCCAAATGTGTATCAATGAATAAATGGATAAACAAAATGTGATACCAATCATACAGTGGAATATTATTCAGCCATCTGAAGAGACAAAGTATCGATATGTGCTACAATGCTATGCTAAATGAACAAAATGTGCTAAGTGAAAGGAAACAGAAGGTTACATACTCTATGATTCACTTACACGGATATTCAGAATAGATAAACCCAGAGACAGAATGTTGGTCATGCCAAGGAATGGGGTTAAGGTGAGAATAAACTGCTTAATGTTTAAGGGATTTTTCTTTGGAATGATAGAACTATTTTAGAACAAAAGAGAAGTGGTGGCTGCATAATATTGTGAAGTGCTACTTAAAATTATTTTACATTCTATTAAGTATTGCAAGGGGGTTCTAAAGTGATTAGAAGCATAAAAATGTTCATAATGGCACACTAATAGCAATCAATAAATAAACATTTGAAACGTAAAAATAAGAATTGTCCCTCAACAAGAAAAAGTAGAGCAGTTCATGAAGTCTAATCAACATAGAGGAGTGTAATATGCAGATAAAAAAGCTAGATGCAGTGTAAGTTCTTTTAAAGTTAAAGATCAAAGACAAAAATTATTTACTTATCAGACTAAATATTAAATTCAGTGGTTACCTTCTGGGGGAAAAGGGTGTGATCAAACAGGTCAAAGATAATTTCTAATTAATAGACTATTAAATGAACTTGGGTTAATTATTCTGTGAAGATATTCTTAGTTTTATATACAATTATGTGAATGTGTGTTAATTTTAAAAGGCCAAACACATACAAAAAATAGGTATCAAATGACAATTACTACATCTGGAATGTTACTTGCTCTTTCAACATATTTATTTTTCCTTATAATTCTTGTTAAGGTTAAATTAAGAACAATGTCAGGAACACACTGTTCAAAAATTATCAAAATAAGCAACAACCAAGTCAGAAAAAAAAGAACTATTATATTTTTCTCACATAACAAGTTTACTATTTAAAAACTGTTCAGATTTTATTTATTTATTTATTTATTTATTTCACCTTTCAACTAACATCCTTTATTTTTCAGCCTGCAGTCATGCCTTCCTAATACCACAGGGTCTTAGTCAACTTTGATCATTTAACCAAAGTTTCTGAAAAAGAGCCACTGGGAGGTAACACGGATTCCAGTGACACCAACTGGGTCCTCGGCTACCAGTCCACACCTTTGTCCTGCTGCCATCCGGGCCAGGTGCCTAAAAAGCACATTCTTCAGTGTCTTTGTTACTATAGCTCAGTTATGAGTGAGCTCTGATTTCTTGAAAGCTCTATACAGCTGTGGTGAAGCTTCTAATCATTATCTTTCTTCTGTAGTTGTTGATGTTCACTTCCCAGTGCACTGGAGAAAGTTGGAGCCTTTGAAACACAAACAGTCCAGCACTATTGCACAGAACTTCCCCTTACAGTGCTTTCAATCTGATCAAGTATTTCTCCAAGGCACTGAGCTGCAGCCCAACCCGTCTTGCCTTGGCTCAGAGAGGTGGGAGGAAAACAGCATCCATTCAAATTGACACCTTTGGATTGCAGGAAGGGAAGATGAAACAGAAGGTGGTTACTGTTGGGAAGGAGAGGTCCCTGCCGTATGAACATGAGGAATCTGGCTCACTGGTGTCCTTTCTGTCCTTGTGAGAGTCTGCAGCCCACTAGAACTTGTTTCTAGCTCACTAGGTCTCAACCTTTTCAGAACCAAAAACTGGTTTAAGGTTGTCCGTTTCTGTCTTTTCTTTAACACTGTTCTGTAGTACGACGTGACATTGTCATTAAGCAACTGAATACAACAGTTGGCTTTTTCTCTGTCTGGGTGGTCTTCTCTACAAATGTTTGTAGCTTTGTCCATTTTTTCAGGATTTCTTTGATTTCAGAAGAACTTCACTGCACTGATTGTTGGTACTCCATCTCCTCTTTAGAATGCTCCTCGGCTGCCATTCTCTGTTGCTCAGCCAAATGTTGATTAAGTTCCTCTGTAGACAGTTCCTCTGAGTGTTTCTCCAACAGTTTCTCAGCCTCGCCACTGTCTGCCCTCCAGCCCGAGGACTCTGCTACAAAAGCCCTCTTACCGGCACTGGGCCCTTCTCCATGCCTAGTCACACTAAGAATCCCAGTTCTCCCTTCAAAATTGTGAAACCACCCCCTGCTGGCACAAAAGGCCTCACCATTATCATTTGTTGAAGGGTTATCCTTTATAAGAACTGCATTTATAGCTCTAGTTTTTTCAAAATTATAGATTCAGATAGGCTATAACCTGCCATCTGCACTTCACTTATTCACACTAACAGGAGACTTTCTACTTTGTCTAATACTGTTGATCGAGACTTACTAATCTGAGTAACACCTTTAGCAACACTAGCTTCCTTATACAAATCTTTCCTCCTCAAGATTGTTGAGATAGTGGATTTTGACATGTTGTACATGTTAGCGAGATCGGTCACACGGACACCACTCTCATGTTTCTCCACAATTTCCTTTTTCTTTTCAATTGTGATTGCCTTCTTTACCTTTCCTTCCTTCTTTAGTTTCTTCTCTAGCTTTTTGGGGGCCAATCTGACAGCAATAATCAAAGAGATTATATAAAGCACTGACTGAAATCACGTCCACAAACATCTGGATTAAGACTGGCACTTACAGACACATACACTTTTCGGGCATCATTTACAAATACACAAGTGGCTGGTATTCAGGTGGTAACTTAAAACTTTGGTCATTAAGTTACAACTAAAATTCTGGTAGCAACCCAGGTTGTTCATATGCGAGGCTGGTCCTAACTCGAGTCCACTTTAAACAGAGCCAGGCATGGTGGCACACTTCAGTAACTCTACCAGTTGGGAGGCTGAGGCAGGAAGATTGCCTTGAGTTCAGAGCATCTCAGAAATAAATCCTGAGTGGCGGGGCTGACGCGGCAGGTGGCGGGGGCACCGACCCGGGCAGCAAGAAGTGGGAGCAGAAGCAGGTGCAGATCAAGACCCTGGAGGGCAAGTTCTCGGTCACCATGTGGTTGTCAGGTGAGCCCCGGCCTCCTGCCGCGGCCCGGGATGTTTTTATTATGAAGGGAAGCCATGTCTTACGTGTGTGCTGGGCGCCGCCATCTTCTCCACCCGGGCCAGTATGGCGGCCCCAAGATGGCGGCGGTGGCTGGTGGGGGAGGGGTGCGCCAGTCCGCAACAGCGTAGTTGGCGCGGGGGGCCGCCTCAGATTTTATTTTTAGTAAAGCAATTCAAAACACTAGGTAGTGGGGTTAAGAAGTAAAGATGAAGAGGAAATGGCTTCTATTTTCAATTACCTCTCTCCACTCTCACTGGCTCAGCTACATCATTACTGGGAGTAACATAAAAAATGTTTAATAAATGTATGAGGGGTGTCTACATGTTCATTGTAAAGAGGTGGCCTGACAGTACTGGTACAGATAAACGGTCAGCTCTGCCTTTCTCCTATAATAAATATTTCAACCAAGACTGGGCCAGAAAACTTTATCGATTTTATTGTGGCAAAAGATAAAAGATGTGATTACAGTACTAATGTATTTTGGCTATATTTTCTCTTGGTAATAAAGAGCCAATTAAGGATTAAAAAGCTTCTAACTTTCTGAACTGCTTGAAATGTTACTATTACTTCAAGTTTCTAAGAGGTTTCATGACCTGAATATCCGAGTCATGTAAGCATTTATTCTACTGTTAAAGACCTACTAAACTCGTATCTGGGAGTTTTATTTGTGGCAAAAAGTACTTTCCTGGCATGCAGCCTTAAT
The DNA here is from genome assembly GCA_004025085.1 of Thryonomys swinderianus. Classification (NCBI taxonomy): domain Eukaryota; kingdom Metazoa; phylum Chordata; class Mammalia; order Rodentia; family Thryonomyidae; genus Thryonomys; species Thryonomys swinderianus. Next base: position 7,256 of record PVIC010013509.1, read on the forward strand.
GGAGGTGCACAAAAGAACAAAGTCTTGCCTAGGGAAAATGAACTAGAGGCTCAACTAGAAAACTTTCTGTTTCACACCAGTTAAAAATATGAAATATAGCTACCACATAGCTTAATCGTACAGTGGTAGTTTCAACTTCTGTACCAGGAGACAGTTATTTTGCATTCTTGGAATTGGCCTACAGCTATAGCCATATTGGACAGATGTTTAACTCTAAATGCAGTGCTGAACTACCTATCATTTCTTTACTATGTAGATTGAATATTTTGCATGAGCATTCAAAAATGCATGTTTATAGTCTGAACCTTTTATGCTTATTGTTTTCTACCACCAAATCTACTGCCTGCAGATGGAAAACTCAGTCTTTGATGGGTGGTGAGGAATTGCTCAAAAGTATCAGTTACACAGAGACATGTTACACATGTTGGGAAGGACTACAGTTATCAAAATACGTACAGGAGCAATCCTCATCTCAAAGAAGTGTTTCTAGGATTTCAAATTATCATACTCAACAGCTGGCCCTAATTCCAAGACTTGGTCAATAGAAAGTACTGCTGCTTTCACAGCCCTTAGACAGCTCCTCCCTACCCTCTGCCATCTTTGTGAAAGCAGACTAGTACACTGTCTTCTCACTCCTCTCGCTCCTTATTACTCTGCAACAGCGAGGACACCAAGAAAGTGATTAAGCAACGGAGCAGCCCACTTCTTTAAGGTTACAGAAAACCAAGAGGATTTTCAAGAGGGTAAGGGACTTTACAGCTACAGAGAACTGCTGTGGAGTAATTATTTTGAAATGGCTTTCTTGTGCAAAAGGTATCAATTTGACACATTAAAACAACTACAACATTTTTTTTTGAAGATCAACGAGTTTTTATTCTGGCTGCTCCAATTTTTCTATGAAAAAGTGCTGTATGGAATTTTTAAACTTAAGACTAGGTTTTGAGATTTTTATTCTTAATGGCAAATATGCTCAAAGCAATTTTAAAAACTTTTAAGAAGACATTTGTAGCCCAATTTTGGTAAAATTATTATACACTGAATATCAAAATATTATGCATGTGTGGACAAATACACTAAGTATATATATACAAATATGTAAGAATTACTTTTAGTGATTACACAGTATCAAAATTTAATCTGGCAATTCAGAAGCCACTCTTGTATCTTACAGAATCTTGGCATCACAGTCCAATTTATGATAATGAATAAATTTTTTTATTTTTGAGAGACAGGGTCTCACTTTGTAGATCAGGGTGGCCCTGAGATCACTATGTAGCCCAGGCAAGCCTTGAACTCAACAATTCTGCCTCTACCTCAGAGTGCTGGGATGACAGGCGTGACCCACCACACCTGGCATTGTGGTATGTGGTAATGACTGCTGGTGGGTGTGAGTCACCACGCCCACCCTGTATTGTTGTGATTACTGGGGGCTGAATTTAGTAACCTGCACTTGCTAGGCAGGTACAGACCCACTAAGCTAAACCCCCGGCCCTAATGAATGAGTCATCAAGGCTTACCAATTGATGAAACAGAGTCCAGGGTTATCTGGAGAGAATTTCATCTCCCACAGCTTCAGTTATAAAAGCCACTCAAACAGCAATTGGAAGAGATGGTGAACAGTAGTATTTTTGATGCACCCTTATATGAAGTAAACCCAATATGAAAGTCTAAGCTCTACTGGACAACCATAATACTCCAAAATAAGTGTAAGAGAGATTAGGCTCAAAGTATGAAGCGGACAAAATATTCATAGGGTCCAAAATTATAAGGACCTTCCTTGGTCACAGGAATTAAGTCAGAAGTGTTCTTCAGCACTCTTAAGTACTAGTGCATATACTATAGTGGAACCTGCTGCTAACCATTTCCAACACTACAGAGAAGACTGTTCAATAAAAACAAGTGTGTGTGGGGTTGGAGATTTAGCTCAGTGGTTCCAGTGCCTGACTCACAAGCGCAAGGTCCTGAGTCCGATCCCTGTAACCACATACAGTGCTGGGTGTGGTGACTTATGCCCACCAGCCATCAATACCACATACCACAGTGCCGGGCATGGTGGCTCACGCCTGTAATCCCAGCACTCGGGAGGCAGAGGCAGGAGGATTGCTGAATTTGAGGCTTGCCTGGGCTACATAGTGAGCTCAGGGCCAGCCTGAACTACAAAGCAAGACCCTGTCTCGAAAAAAAAAAATTGTGTGTGTGTACATGTGTGTGTATATGCATATATATATCCACCTACACATATTTCTTACAAGAGAAAATATAAAAAATTTGCTTTTATAAGCTATAGTCCACTAAGTTTTACACTTTCACATCTCAAGGACCTCAACTTTGTCCCACACTATTTCCCATTGTTTTTTAAGAAGACATCCATAAGTTGCTAAAAATACCTCTGAAAAAAAGTTTATTCATTTATGCAAAGACAGTATTAGCAATAACAAGAACATATTTTAAGTTTAAAATTAATCTTCAATTTTGAAAGTTCTCTTCTTTCCACTTTCTTTTAAAATCTCACTCCAACAAAATAGACAAATAAGTTTGTTTTCTTACTTTTCATTAAGGTCATACTGGAACAAAAAAAGACTTGGCTCCTTAGAATTTAGATATCATTTATAGCAAGCTGGAAATTTAATCACAGAATAATACATGTAAGAATATTATATTCCCTCCTTCCCAAAAAAAGGGCAGAGAAGTTCTTAAAAGATCAAATTCAGGACATTTTCTGTGGTAGCTAAAGCCTTTTTGGGGAATCCTCAAAAGATCCCATCTTTCAGATCCAGAATGAGATTTTGGGTACTGGGGACTGAACTCAGGACCTCATGCTTGCTAGGCAGGCACTGTGCAGCTAAATTCCGGCCCAAAAGAATGGGACCTATTGAGGTCTATTACAGACCATAATAGTCATTGCAGCTCAGGGTAGTTTACATCAGGTTAAGAGTTAAGTGGAATCTCCATGCTTTAGGGAGAAAGTCAATCTAGAACAAAGACCAGGAAGGCACTTAGATTCATATTCATGGCAGGTCAAATCATGCCAATATAACTTTTTCCCTTAGAAAGGTATTATCATGCTGCTACTTTCCAAGGCTTGGCCCTCAAACTGATCACAGCACCAGTTTTAGGAACAAACTTCCTAGAAAGATGGAAGTACAGATTGGAAAAGCATGCCTGTGAGTACAATGGTGTCTGATGCTCTAGTGGTCTGTCACAATGTACAATGTCCCAATAAAGAGACCAGCTAATCTAAAGAAATGGTAAAGTCTGACTAGTACATTCTTGAATACATGTATAAAACTTGCTGTATGGTTAGAAATGCCAAAGTTACCTATACTTTAACTCTTCGGGATACTTGTTACATTACAAAAGAAAATACAGCCTAAGAAAATAAAAGTTTACTTATAATAAATTGTATTTTTAATGTTTTTATAAAAATTCCTTTCAGATACTCTGATTAACTTTTAAGTCACATAAAAAAACTTCAGCATTCTTTATTAGTAGTATTTTGCACAATTTAAGATATAGCTATTGAGTTTAGCATTTCAAGAAAAAATTTAAAAGAAAAATGGAGAATGTTACCTAAGAAGCTTATATACTTACTAGTTTGTCTTGGATTTTTTAAAAAAATTAAGCCCAGAAATTGAGTTATCCTAATTATCATCCCAATTAAATAAAATATGTATGTGTAAACATGTGGGGATTTGAGATAAAGGATAAAATATTTTCAATAAAAGTAGTAAGACCCACTGATTGGACTGTTTACAATCTACTTTACTGGGTTCAGATAAGAGGCTTCAATAAAGCTAACCATATATTGAGTTCCACTGATTGAAAAGGAAGTTTTAAATATTTTGCTTTCGTTGTAAATTTTTAGACAGATGATAAAAGCAAAGCACAATACTGTAAATACAATTCTCTTTGCAAGTACTTGTTGAAGCGAAATACTTGTATCAAACTATCAAGATTCTGACCTTTCAAAATAGATTTTAAGAACAATTTTTTGAAAATAAGTATTAGCTTTTAAACTCTGAAGATGCCAATTTCAATGTAAAAAATCATTACAGTTAAATCTTGTTATTCCATTTAACTATTTTTAAAATTTGAAAATTATTTAATTACTTATTTTTAACTATGTATTGAACACAGAACAATTTTCTAAATAAACATCTAATGAGGAACAGTTTCAGTGTTAACTAAAACTAGACATCTAATCTAACTTGTCTGAATGTGACTTGTCAAAATTTAGAATTAAATTTCTACAGTAGTGAAGAACTTTCAGTGGCTTAATATTCAAAACCAGCAACTTTGAGACTAGAAAGTTAGCAGAGATTGTCAGATTTAAGCACTGTACGACTTCTTCTAAAGTGATGCACTCTTTTACCCTAGAAAAGACAGAAAGTCTTATTATTTCATTGAAAATTTCTCATCATCATTATCATTCCTCTCATTACAAAATACCTAACATTTATTTTGAGCTTAAATAATATAAATAATAAGGAAAACTTTGCAACAGTAAGCACATCAAGGCAGGATAGTAACTCAAAACTTAGGTTCAGTTTCATTTTAGGTATTTCTTTTTTTTTTTTTGAGACAGGGTTTCGCTCTGTAGGTTAGGCTGGCCCTGAGCTCACTGTGTAGCCTAGGCAAGCCTAACGCAGCAATCCTCCTGCCCCTGCCTTCTGAGTGGTGGAATTACAGGCATTAGCCACACCTGGCATTGTGGTATGGTGGTACAATGATTGCTGGTGAGTGTGAGTTACCACACACAGTATTATGGTTACTGAGGAATGAACCAGGAATCTTGAGTTTGCTAGGTACACACCGGAACCACTGAGCTAAATCTCCAGCCTGATTTTAGGTTTCTCTTAATCACTTGGCAATGGTATCCCTACTGATGGCTGTTGGAAAATATAAGTCTTAAAAGTGGTGTTTTTAGTAATAGGACTGTATTTGATAGAATTTATAGCCCAAGGACAGGACTCCACTTCAATCTGACATCCAATAGTTGTGGGCTAAAAGATCTAAATTTTGGATAACTTAAAAGCATACCCTTAACCTATGAAAATATATTATTACTTAGGAAATAAAGAGAAACAATTAAAAATTAGTTGTTGTCTTGGGAGGACTGGTTATAGGAACTACCACAGATACCAAAACTCAAGGTTGCTCAAGTTTCTTATAGAAAATTATGTGGTATTTGCATATTACTTGTGTGAAAGCTTGTGTATGTATTTTGTGGTGCTAACAAAGATTTAGGATCACATGCATATTAGGCATGTACTCTACCATTGACGTACATCCCCAGCTTGGCCTACATATTTTAAACCATCTCTTGGGTTAGTTGTAATAAGTAATACAATGTAAATATGGAGGCAACTGTTGTTATTTAAAAAATAGTAAGAAAAAAATCAATACCTGTTCAGTACTATTTAAAAACATTCTTGCATCTGTAATTGAATTTGAGGAACAGAACCTATAGATTCAGAACAATAATTTGTACATGCAAGATTTTCCTTTGACTCTATGCTGCCTTCAGAGATGCATGAAAAAAGAAGGCCTTAGAAATAGCAAAGGGGCTGAGTAAACTGGTAACAGTGGTATTTTCCTCTAAACAATTAGCTTAAAGGCACCTTTTTCCTAGGGATTAGATACAGATACATAAAAAAAGGGTAACTTTTCTGAATGTAACCTAACAGAGTAATATTCTAACTCTTCTAAGTGTAGAAAAAGGACCATAAACTTCTATTTTCAAAAGCGGGGCAGGAAACCTAAGATTATTATGCGAGTGGACTTCAGACAACAAGGAGTAGATTTTACCATGGAAAGGGTGAAAATATTCAAATATAGGGCCGGAGATTTAGCTCAGTGGTTCTGGAGCCTGCCTCGCAAGCGCAAGGTCCTGAGTTTGATCCTGGTGACCACATAGAATGCTGGGCGTGGCAATTCACACCCACCAGCAATCAATACCACATACCACAGTGCCGGGCATGGTGGCTCACGCCTGTAATCCCAGCACTTGGGAGGCAGAGACAGGAGGATTGCTGAGTTCGAGGATTGCCTGGGCTACATAATGAGCTCAGGGCCAGCCTGAACTATAAAGCGAGACCCTGTCTCAAAAAAAAAAAATTCTAATATATAGATGCATTCGATTTCAATCAAAACAACATTTAGTCAATTCAAATGGATCTAGATGTCAGAGAATTGTAGGCTACTAATTTATGAATTATAGCTCAAAGAGCAGAAAACTCTGGAGTTCAAAGGGAGGCTTTTAATACCAGGTGACAGCTCAAATATACAGACTTTCCTGCTTTGAAACAAGTCATTTAGGTAGTATCTATTTAACTTCTGTAACTTTGGGCAAGGTACCCCAATTCTCTCTACACTGTGCTGTATGTAGAATGCAGCAATGAAAGAACAAACGTCAACTTTAAGTGAATGTACATATATCCTGATGCAAAGAGGTAAAACATAATTGTACTATGGCTCTTCTCTTCTACACTGTATTACCTCTGATATACCCAGGAGGAAGGCTTTAAGCTTCACTCTGTGTACACTCAGACCCAGAAAAAAAAGCTATTGCCCTTCTCCTGCTTAAGTCACAAAGTGGTAGTTAAAAGCTTTGTTTAGAATGTTAAAAGGTGGAGACATTTTGGAAAAATCCTGGGAGTTCCTTAAAGGGCTAACCACAGTTACCACAGGACTTAGCACTTTCTTTTCTAGGAATGTATTAAAGAGATAGAAGTAATTTATACATGAATGTTCATAGTATTATTCACAGTGACCAAAATGTACAAACAACCCAAAAGCCTATCAACTGATGAATAAAAATGTGTAAAGGAAAAAGATGAAATATAGACATATTACAGCATCAATGAACCTTGAAAATGTTATACTAGTGAACGAAAACAAGCACAAAAGGCTAGATGCTATATGTATGAATCTATTTATATGAAATGTCTATAGTTAGAAAACAGAAAAAGATAGTAGTTGCCTAAAGACAGAGGGGGAGAAAAGGAAGTGACTGGTCGGGGTGGCTTATTTTGTGTTTGTGTGGGGAATTTTGAAACTTTATAGTAGTCATGGTTGCATTAATTGTATGAATATATTAAAATATTTACTTGTACACTTTAAATGGGGGTACCATGTGGTATCCAAATTACGTATTTCTGTAAATCTGACATTTTAACTCAAAAAATTTTATCCCACTACTCATCCTTTGGTACTGTACAAGCTAGAACTTGGTGTTATCAAATGCTTCATGGTTCATTAGCCTTTAAAGCCAGAACAATTTGTTTAGTAGTCATTTTTGGTACTTGTGCCTCCTGGAACCAATAAACAATGAGTATGAAGGTACCATTCCCTTTAAAAAAATATTATCTTTCCCTGTCAAACACAGTATTCCTTCCCACTGGGATCAAGAGACTTTTATTTTTGTGTATCCTTCAGTTCTGAGTTGTAAATATTGGAGTTTTGGGGATGGATACATAGCTTATTAAGAGGGCATGCTCAGCATGCAGGTGATTCTAACTGGTAGCACCAATACACACATATGCCCATACAACCGAAGTTTTAATAAGATTTAAGTAATCTGTCTGCCTTGTGAACAGAATCAGATAGCAGAAGAATTAGAAACCAGCTCTTTCTTAAACTCAAGTACCCATATTCTTACTTCACCTACTATGAATCAACTTCCATTTGTTTCTATTCGGCTCTTTAACTAGTTCAATGTTATCGCTTCCACTCTGTCATGTAGTTCATTTCTTTTGTCCTATTTAGTACAATATTCAAATACTAACTTCTGCTTTAATTTCCTTATTATTTAATCAAGCCAGTATTTTCCCTCAACTGTCTTCTTTGTGAAACTTTTAAATTATAAGCTTTTCCTTATGTTCTTTCCTAAAAACAAGCTACACTTAATGGTTTGAGCACTACCAAAAACACTCCTCGGTGAAACCCACTCATAGTGGATTACTGGGTTAAAGTCAAATATTAACACTTTAAATGCTCTAAGTAATCACAAAATACATATAGTACAGAGAAAAAAAGATACTTCAAAGCTAACACGTGTACTTTTAAAAATCCCTCATACTGTTTCTTTCATACCTTAAAGTAGTCATCTTGAGTAACGAGAGTGTTTCTCATTCTATTCTCTGGATTAAACAGGCAGGATACTACAGTCTGAATGCTTCGGTCCACAGATTTCTGAAATAACCAAAGATTATAGTAAAGACTTCTTTTATTCATGATTAGAGCCTTCAAAAGTTTAGTGAATATATAGTTTTTTTTTTTTCATACAGGGTAGCTTTCATACAGGGTTGCTTTGTAGTTCCGGTGGCCCTAAGTCACAATGTAGCCCAGGCAAGCCTCAAGCTCACAGTAATCCTCCTGCCTCTGCCTATAGTAATTTTTAAAGAATTTTTCCATGATTCAAAATTCTTACTATATATCAGTATGTAAATCTTCTTTCAATTTAAAAAATGTTTTGTAACCTTACTGATACAGAATAGTGATTTTAATTTTATTAAAAGATGGTGATATTTTGCTTATGACTCTTTAATTTCTCCTGTTAGACAAGAAATATGCTCTAATATTAATTTCCATATTCAAGACAGAACTTGATAATATAATTCTACTATAAACTATTTTAATATTTTCCTTTACTTTAAAATTTATGTATCAGAGCATTTTGCAGCCTGTAGTTCAACAGTTCTCAAGATTTTTTCTCTGAAAAATAAATCATCAGTGTTATGCATATTTTCAGCACATCAACTACTTTCTCATGTCTCCCCATTTATTATATAAAGAATTTAAGAATGAAAATATTATTATAATAGCAATCCACTCTAATGATAAAAAAAAACCAACTCTACTTACTTCAGTATTTCAACAATTAAAACTAACTGCACTGCTCTTGAAAGCTCCTGTCATGTTATGGAAAAGAGCATCTTAAATAGTACTCTTTAGCTAGGTAAATGTTTGTGAAAGACAAGGTGGACCGTGTCCTCATTAGTTGCTCTTCCAAGGAGTAAACTTGTTATGGAAATCTTCCCACTGCATTTTGCCAAATAATACCACTACAATATTTACTAAAATACGATTTAAAAATAAGAAACAATGAAACTGAAAGGATTGCTGAATCAGAAACCAAAACCATATACAGTTTGAAATTTCATTAACCTTTACATTAATAACTGTCAGTCAATTAATTAAGCCCTACAGTTTATGGCTTCCATCTTTAAATCTGAGTAAAGATGCCTGTTTCTTAAAACATCAAAATTAAAGCCTGAAAAATAAATATAAAGTATAATTATCAGTAAACAAAATTAGATATTTGCCTTTTGTGGACCATTTCCAGAGGACGAAGTAGCTTCGTGAACCGAGCATTCATTTGGCAGAACTTCAGCTCCTGAATCAACTTCATTATAGTGGTAGTTAACAGTTGTGTAAGTCTATATTTAAAGCAATAAAAGTGTAATTAGAAAGATACACAAGTATATTTCTGTGTGATCTATTCTTCAAAATTATGAGCTGATAGTAAGTTTTAAGGTAGTTTATAATGAAATATTATTTTAGAAACTGTTTTAAAGTGAATAGATGAAAGGAAGCCTTTTATTTTAAGAGATCTTTAAGGATCAACTATCAGAATTAGACCCTAGGAAAAAAAAACTACTCTAATGACTACCTGAGAATAACTCTTAGTTAAAATAGGAATTTAAACTCTTAAATAGGCAATCCTGATGAAAGACAGAAGGAAACAAAAGCTCAAATATTTTAGAGGTAGTATCTCCTTTTCTTATTTAACAGTATTAAAAGCAAAACATTTCAGATTTTATTTAATGCTAATTCTAAATCGACATTCCTACATTTCTTGAATTATACACTTTATCAATAAATAACTGAGCCAGGTGTGGTGGCTCAGGCCTGTAATCCCAGCACTCGTGAGGCAGAGATAGGAGGATTGCTGAGTTCGAGGCTTGCCTGGGCTATATAGTGAGCTCAGGGCCAGCCTGAACTACAGAGCGAGACCCTGTCTCAAAAAAAAAAAAAAAAAAAGTAACTGAGCACTTACACACAGGATAGATGCTGCTAAAGCATACAAAACCAACTGAGAAAAAGCACTAGTGATTTCTTCTATGGAGTATATAATTACATTAACAATTAATAAAATATAATGCTATAAAGGATTTGAAAATATCTAGACATAATATGGCAAAAGTTCAAGAAACATATAATAAACAACAAAATACTTTTTTTTTTTAGACAGGGTTTCACTTTATAGTTCAGGCTGGCCCTAAGAACAAGAAAATACTTTTAAATTAAACCTAGAAACATATACATTTAATTCATTTTACCGGAGGTATGACATAACTCCTTTGTTCCCCAGCAGACCATTGTGGTGCCATCTTTAGAAAAAAAGACACAAAACTTACTCAAATATTCCTATACATGTGTACAAACCAAGAAGATACACAATATTAAAGTACCTATCATGCTGGCTCCTTTAGTTTTTTTTATGGCAAACATTACAACATAGAATACAGAATTACTTTAATACCTGCTACCCTTTTTCCCTATATAAACCCCACCTGTCTCTAGAGCTAACACTCAGGAAAACTCAAAGATAAGTAGGTCCTTGAAACTATTACCACAGACATAGCCATGGGTCTTAAATATGGCCATATCTATGGGGAAAATTTTTAAAAATTATTCTGTAGCTGCCAGTTAAACAGTATCAGATATAATTACATTTTAAACTCTTAAGTATTAGATATTAAATTTATTTCCACCTATCCTCTTCAAAATTTCTAGGACAGCTTGGATGTTTTGGCTATTTGACAGTGATCATGAAAGGTTATGTGAAATAAAATAGGAGATTCCAAATCTTTTAGAAAAAAGTTGCAGAAAAACTTCTAGTCAAATATCATTCCATTATTTTAAATTGGTATGAATAATAAAAGTCTTACCTCTAGACTAATTCTTGTTTTCCTTTGAGACACACTTTCTTTAAACAACATACTATTTATAGGGAAATTTATATCAACAAATTCAAAGCCATAAAATTATTCCAGTATAAGCCATTTTGTTCACTCTCAAATTACCTGATAATTATAAATGGGCAGTTGATAACCAGTAATGACTTGAACTGGTGAATTTGGATAAGGAGGATAGGCCTGAAAACAAAGTTTACAGAAAAAATTTATAGAAGATACATTTTAAAAATCAGAAGTATTATTCCTAATATAACAGAAATACAGAAATTGAACATACTATTTTTTATGTATAACTGTAGGATTCTAAGTGGTGACTGGCTTCATGGAGAAAATAATATGCCCTGCCTTTGCTGAAGGGAGAAGGAAGGGATAAATGACAAAGTAAAGTGACTTGTTCTGCAAGGTTCCATTTACCTTATTAGTACACTCATCCCTACTCAGAAGTTCATTCATACACTGGCAATCAAGCTTGAACAGGATAGATTTCTGTATAACTTAAATACACTTGTCATTTTTTTAGGAAAATACTTTTAGACAGTTTCGTATTTGCTTGACAAAATTAATAGGAAATTAGTACTACTATAATCGTAAGGGTTTTTCTGCATTTCGTTTCTAAAAATTTACAATCATTTAATCCAAAATTGGAAAAATGGATACTACTACATATGCTTCTGAATTTACTGGCCTGAGACATATTAAGTAGCAGTATATATAAGCAACAAAAATCTTTCAGAGATCATAGTAAATGTTAGAAACAAGTATGCCCTTTCTAGTTATGTTTAAAATAAGTATAGAGGGCCGGAGATTTAGCTCAGTGGTTCCAGTGCCTGTCTTGCAAGTGCAATGGTCCTGAGTTCAATCCCCGGTAACCACATACAATGTTGGGCGTGGTGACTCACGCCCACCAGCCATCAATACCACATACCACAGTACCGGGCGTGGTGGCTCACGCCTGTAATCCCAGCACTCGGGAGGCAGAGGCAGGAGGATTGCTGAATTTGAGGTTTGCTGGGGCTACATAGTGAGCTTAGGGCCAGCCTGAAATACAAAGCAAGACCCTGTCTCGGGGAAAAAAAAAAAAAAAAGTATAGCTACAACCCTTATTTCAGATAGGTAGAAAAATTAGACAAATTAAAAGATAGTGTTGAGGGCTGGAGGGTTAGCTCAGTGGTTCCGGCGCCTGCCTCGCAAGCATAAAGACCTGAGTTCGATCCCCGGTTACCACATATAATGCTGGGCGTGGTGGCTCACGCCTGTAATCCCAGCACTCGGGAGGCAGAGACAGGAGGATTGCTGAGTTCACGGAGGCTTGCCTGGGCACCATAGTGAGCTCAGGGCCAGCCTGAACTACAAAGCAAGATCCTGTCTCCAAAAAGCAAAAAAAAAAAAAAAGATAGTGTTGAGCTATTTCATTATTCTATCTTTATTTTCCAGAAGTTTTTCAAACTGAAGGAAATGAACTAAGAAAATAAGTGTTATTATTAATAGACAATAGTATGTTAAACTCCAATTTAAATATTAACTAGAAGTAAATGACCCATCAGATATTTAGTTTATAAAGTAAAATATATCACAAATCTACCCATTCCAGAACTAGAATAAATCTGGAAGTCACCAATTTGTATGAGGAAGCACCCAGAAATGAGGAATGGCTACAAGAACTGATAACCTTAGAGAATAAACTAGGCAGACACAAAAAGAAAAAAAAACTGCCTTCAAATATTTTAGGAAACTTCAAAGTGGGGAAAGAAGATGTTTATTTTAGGTGGCTACAGAGATTGTTAAGATAAAGGCTTACAAACTACTGAAGATCAGCATTTAACAGTTTAAGGAGAAACACTAAGAATAAGATCATAACTAGTAACAGATTTCCCATTATTCAAAGTATTCCAACAAACTGTATTATCATCTTTTATAAATATTGTAGATATAATTTGAGGGTAAGAAAACTATAATAAATGAGGGACAGGAATACAAGCAATTCTTACCTGAACATACTGAGTTACAGGACTCATCATGGTTGGAGGCTGCATGTAAGTTTCAGTGTTTGGATTATTCCAAACACTCTGAAACTGTGGTGGAGGAGGAGGATTAAAAATCAAAGGGCGTGGCTGCACATGATAAGCACCTTTTTAAAAATAAAAAAGGAAATTAAGCCTATTTTTAGTTCTTTGGAAAGCTACTTATTTCAACAGAACAATTTGTTTTCTTACTTACTTAAATTTTGTTTCCTGATTGCAGGGCCCAGTTTCAGCTTTTTACCATGGAAATTTATCTGTGACTGAAAACAAAACAGCAATAACACTGTAATTTTCAAGTCTTTACTTCCAAAACTTGGATAAATACCTCAAGGTGTCTAAAGTTCCTATTATTAGAAAAAAGTGATAAATATAAAGCAAATGAAAATTTGCCACAGTGAAGCCACGTTATCTTTACTACTGTTCTTTGAGTATCAATAGGTATCCAGTAGAATTTAATAAAAAAAAACCTTCCACCTAATCTTCACTCCTTCTATCTAGGTCATAAAGACAGATGCTTAAATGTAAAAAGGTTCTGACAAGTTATATATGATTATTGTTCTTATTTCAAGCAGGACCAAAAGTATATCTTTCTCTGTATTTTATAGAAGACTAAATATATTTTACAATAAACAGTGCATTAAGTTGTGAAAGAGAATTTTCTGTAAGACTTACTTCCACTATCTTCTGCACATCCACGTCATTATAAAATGATACAAATCCATAGCTAGACAGGCAGATAAAAACAAAATCACCACACAATACAGGGCTTAAAATTTTCAATTATTCTAAGGAATAATAAAAGTGACAATAAAAATGCATAATATACTGAATAAATATTTGTAAGGTATATTCCTTTTATTGTATATTTATTTTTATTGTTGTTTTTGCTTCATTTTTTTTTTTTTTTGAGACAGGGTCTCACTTTGTAGTTCAGGCTGGCTCTGAGCTCACTATGTAGCCCAGGCAAGCCTCGAACTCAGCAATCCTCCTGTCTCTGCCTCCCGAGTGCTGGGATTACAGGCGTGAGCCACCATGCCCGGCACTGTGGTATGCGGTATTGATTGTTGGTGGGCGTGAGACTCCACACCCAGCATTGTATGTGGTTACCGGGATCGAACTCAGGACCTTGTACTTGCGAGTCAGGCACCGGAACCACTGAGCTAACCCTCCGGCCCGCTTCATTTTATTTTTGAGACAGGTCTTGCTTTATAGTTCAGGCTGGCCCTGAACTCACTATGTAGCCCAGGCAAACCTTGAACTCAGCAATCCTCTTGCCTCTGCTTCCTAAGTGCTGGGATTATGGGTGTGGTGGCTCATACCTGGCATTGTGGCATGTGGTGTTGATTACTGGTGGGTATGAGTCACCACGCCCGGAAACTGTTGTATGTGGTTACCAGGGATTGAACTCGGGGCCTTGCCCTTACTAGGCAGGCACCAGACCCACTGAGCTAAATCTCCAGCCCAACCCAATCTTCTGTATATTTAATTGCTTTTTATTCTAATTGGGTTGATGTCAGAATGTGCTAAAATTAAGGTAGTGTGGGAACCTCATTCATTACAAATATTCTATCTACAAATTTGATTTAATTTATCTAACAGCAGATAGTTGAAATCTGCTATTGTGCAAAGTACAAAAGGAATTGTTTCATAAAAGCAATTAATTCGGTCTTGTGAGATGAAGATAGGAAATATAAACATTAAGAAAATTATTTTAGGTAAAAAAGTTGACAACAAAATTTTATCCTTGCCGGGCGTGGTGGCTCATGCCTGTAATCCCAGCACTTGGGAGGCTGAGGCAGGAGGATTGCTGAGTTTGAGGCTTGCCTAGGCTACATAGTGAGCTCAGGGCCAGCCTGAACTACAAAGCGAGACCATGTCTCAAAAAAAGAAAAAAAAATTTTATTCTTGCTGGGCATGGTGGCTCATGCCTGTAATCCCAGGAGGCAAAGACAGGAGGATTGCTGAGTTCGAGGCTTGCCTGGGCTACATACTGAGCTCAGGGCCAGCCTGAACTACAAAGCGAGACCCTGTCTCAAAAGAAAAAAAATATATATCCTTTATGTCAAAGAAATTAAAGAAGTACAAATTTCATTTAGTCAAATGTCAAAATACCAGTTTAAAAGTTTTTGATATTCTACAGATGCCAAAGTTCAGATTATTTCTGATTATTTATAGTGAGCATATGTTTTACTCACCCTTTGGATACACCAGTTCGATCCGTAATTATCTTCACTTCCTTCACTGAACCATATCTAGCAAAGAAACTTCTTATTTCATTTTCATCCATCTATGGAAAAGAAAGAGATTTTTAAAAAACTAAAACATTCAAACATTTAAAATCTATAAAAGGAGATTTGATAGTGAGGAATTATCTTCCCAAAGTGCCCTGAAACCCATATCTCTTTCTCAAGTATTTTTAGCTTCTATGGGTTAAACATAAAATCAATTCCAAGCCTACAGGAGGTACCAAAAAACTTTACGTTTACAACAGGGCCTAACTGCCATTATTTACAACATACTTTAAAATATAAATAAAATATTGATACAATACCCTAATATCAATCCCACCAACAAAAATTGTATTTGGCATGATTTTGCCTTCTGGTAAAACATAGCCTTGGCTGGTGACAGCTGATGAGGACTGAGTACTAGCCTCTCTGGAGATGGTTGAGTTTGGAGTCTCAGAGTTTGCAGAAGACTGTAATTTGGAAAGCAGACACCATAATTAGATACACAAAAATCACAATGTAAAATAACTTTTATATTTAAAGTATAAAATATCTTATATAAATTACCTTCATTATAAATTAGTCACCAATACAGTTTATACTCAGTATTTGAGGAGACTGGCATGAAGTTTCAACAAAAGGTATTAAGTACACTGTTCTAAACCAGCTGTTACTTGTCACTACCTTTTGTACAAATGCTGTGGAAGAAGACTACTTTTATAAAAAATACTGTAAGAATTGGTTTTAAAAGTTCAGATTTATAAAAACTAAAATTGCTCTGGAAATTATTATTCTGGTTTGTACTGCTAAAATTTTCATTTTGCAAAAAAAAAAAAAAGCACGGTAAATCTTTTTTAAAACCCCAAACAAAAAAAAACCTGTATCAAAAGAAAATAAACATCAAGCTAGGCATGGCAGCATATCCTTGTGATTATAGTACTCAAGAGGGTGATGTAGAAGGATGGCAAGTTTGAGCCCAACTTGGGCAACTCAGCGACTTTATGAGACCATCTCAAAACTAAATACATACATACATACATACATACATACATACATACATACATACATACATAAAGGGCCATGAATACAACTCAGTCTGAAGATCCTGGATCCCAGTACAGCTACCACAAACAATACAACAACAAAACCAAACACCAAAATTTTAAACCAACTTGCTTTGCTTAGGTTTTCTGGTCACCAAGAATAACACTAAATGTACAACTTTAATATTCCTTTGGTTTACTTTAGAAATGGAGCGTGAAAACATTATCTGCTTACATATCACAGCTCTTATAAAAAGAGGTTATTAAAAAAAGGGGGTTATAATCTTCCATAATGCTCCGGTGCTAAAAGCATCTTTTGAAGTAAACGTTTTTCTTTTTTGCCAGCACCACATCTATTTCAGACAATTCAAAATCTGTGCTTTTATTTGAATTTTTGCCTTTAATAGTAATGTAATGGTATTTCATTATAATGAAGCAGCACAGAATTAAACAAGTCTCAGAATTTTCCTTCTTTTGTGTTCCTGGGAATTGAACCCAAGAGTTCTAGAATGCTAAAGTTAGTATTCTTCTACCAAGCATTATCTCTAGCCCCTTTAAAAAAAATTTTTTTTTTGAGACAGGGTCTCACTTTGTGTTCAGGCTGGCCCTGAGCCCACTATGGAGCCCAGGCAAGCCTCGAACTCAGCAATCCTCCTGTCTCTGCCTCCCGAGTGCTGGGATTACAGGCGTGAGCCACCACGCCCGGCATTGTGGTATGCAGTGTTGATTGTTGGTGGGCGTGAGTCTCCACGCCCAGCATTATATGTGGTTACCGGGGATCGAACTCAGGACCTTGTGCTTGCGAGGCAGGTGCCGGAACCACTGAGCTAACCCTCCGGCCCCCCTTTTAAAATTTTGAGACAAGTGTCTCATTAAATTGCCTAGGCTGCCCTTGAATTTATAATCCACTTACCTTATCCTCTCCTGTAGCTGGAGTTACAGGGAGGTGCACTGTATCTGACTTAATTTTTCTTCTTTACAAAGTCTTGTAACTTTATTTTTTTCTAATAAAAATGTATTACATAAGCTACGTATCTTGGACTATTGAGAATCTGACTAGATTTCCCTTCTTTAGAGACAAACTATCAATCTCATCTCAATTCATTAAAAATCCAAAACATAAAACAGTTCTGAAATTCTTGATTTCCTTTTCTTTTCAATCCCTTTCTTCATTTATGGATTTTTATTTGATAAACTATTTGCAGTATTATCTGTTTCCATACCATATATGGATGTATTCTAGAGATGTAACATTTTATCAGAAACTACCACATTACAAAGGGTTGTGATTTATGTACTGATTCCCCATCAAGGAGGACATTTAACAATGTCTGAAGACATTTCTGGTTGTCACACTGAAGTATAGTCCCGAGTCTGTTGAATAGAGGCCAGGATACTGACAAACGTCCCACAATATAAAGGATAATCTCCAAAACAAAGAACTGCCTGACCCAAAATTTGAATAGAGATATGGCCAAGAAAGTCTTAGTGTTAATAGAGTCAAGAGAAAAATTATTGCTTGGAAAAACACTGGTTTTCACCATTCAGTAAAACAAGTCTTTCCAGGAATCTCTATTTCCTTGCTTAAAAAAATTAGTTAGTGCCGGGCATGGTGGCTCACGCCTGTAATCCCAGCACTTGGGAGGCAGAGGCAGAGGCAGGGGGATTGTTGAGTTCAAGGCTTGCCTGGGCTACACAGTGAGCTCAGGGCCAGCCTGAACTACAAAGCGAGACCCTGTCTCAAAAGAAAAAAAAAAAAATTAGCAAAGCCCTCTGATGTCCTCTAATTTTCATCTCTACTTACAAAAATGAAATGGACATCTGAGGCAATATGAGTTAGGTGAAGAGGAAAAAAACACAAAGTCTGGGTTGGGCTTATGTATTATAAAATAGCTCTCTGCTTAAGTGGGATATGGAATACAAAATTGATTTGTTCACTTTAATAGTGTAATCTTAAATTAAGGTACCACATGCTCTTGTCTTTAGCCAGCAGGTGGCACTCTAAGCTAACGAAGTACAGTACTGTACTCGTCACTTGATCTTAGCCAAAAGGCTGAGAAGTGATTGTTGTACTCTTAACAGGGCTAGAATAGGGATTTTTAAATTACTACTATGAGTGTAACATATATAAAACATCCATAATCAAGATATGCAATTTTATTACTTTTATACTATGACCAAAAAAACATTCTACAAACATTTGTGTTCAGGAATGTGCAAAGTTTGAAGTATGATCTTAACCAATATAATACAACATACTGAAAATAAAACTATGTTAAATGTAATATGTAATTATCTTTATTCCTTCGAATGAATTGGGTGGGTTTTGAAAAGAGAAATGTTAGGATAGTAAATAAGCTCGGAGGCCCACATAAAGCAATTTTTATTACTGCTATTTATGGTAATATATTTCCTGTAGTATCTTGATATCTAAATGATAGAAATAAAACCTGAAGAAAACTATCATTATTAAAGTTCTTTGGAAATCATCTATTGTATTTAATAATTATGTCTACATGACAAGCAAACAGATCTAGACATGTAGAGCAGGAAAAAGTACAAGTTGTGGTCATCTAGCAGTTATACCTACAGGAGTAGGAAGAATTTAAAAGGCTAAAATTAAAGGAAAAAAATCAGAATAAAAACTAAGTAAGTCCAAGAGTGAGTTTTTGTGTGTGTGTGTGTGTGGTACTGAGGATAGAACTCAAGAACTTGTGCTTGCAAGGCAGGCACTGGAACCACCAAGCCAAACTCCAGGTCCCCAAGAGTGAATTTTTGAGCTGCAGGCATCCAAGCAATAATAAGTGTTTGGAAAAGTTAAGCAAGAAAGCAAAATTATGTATTAGATGTGAAAAAGAGGAAAGATTATAAAAACATCTAAACCGTGGGAATAAGTGTGGAAATATCAAATGAAATGGCTAACATTTTAGATAAATGTAAATATTTTACAAAATAATCTTTTATTTTGGGGTACTGGGGATTGATCTCAAGACTTTGCACTTGCCAGGTGGGCATGGTGCTGCTGAGCTAAATCCCAGGCCCAAACCAATCTTGATATAACAAGTACTTGATGCCCACATCACAGGTAGAGGAACCACCCAAGATATCAGAAACAATGGTAGAAGAGGCAGAGGAAGAGAAAGGCAAATTCAAATACTGTACTTTTAAAAATTCTGAGTACTGTATAACGCTAACATCATCTAACTACAGCCTCATAAAGATGGTACACCCTTGTCCAGTTGCAAAGATGGGAGAATTCCAGTGGCCTATTTTTAAAATCCCACAATTAAGCAGTTTATATTGGAAATGCAAGAATGTTTTATTCTTAGACAATCTGCTACCTTAATTCACCACTGAAAATGTACTTGATAAAACATAGCATTCATTTTCTAATTTTTTTTAAAAAAGCCAAGTAAAAAAGAAAATACATGGGTCTTATTTTTTCTTTCAACCTAATTCTAATTGTGGAGCTTAAAATACTATAGTCTCCATTGAATTAAGACTAAGAGAAGGTTACCTTCATAACACCAACATAAAAATTTCCACTATTTATGCTAAAAAACTAATACCAACATATTTTTATAAGTAGAAAACAGAAAGTATATAAAATTTTAATTTAATTTTAATTTTAATTTAATTTAATTTTAATTTGCTCTGTAGTTCAAGTTGCCTTGAGCTTTAGCCCAGACTAGCTTCAAACTCTTGGAAACCCTCCTGCCTCAGCCTCCCAAGTGCTGATATTATAGGTGTGTGCTACCACACATGGCTTCAATGAATTTTTAAAAAGATACTTCAATATAATAAAATGTTTTGCATTACCTTGATAACTTAAAAATTATAATACCTCTCACTGAAAAGGTAATGGAGAAAAGAACACACTATACATCAGCACTGGAGAAATATACTGGTACCTGTTTCACCAAGAATAGCTTGGAAAAAAACAATTCAAAATTGTTATAAAGGGAGCATGGCTCTTTCAACCAGAAATTCAATTTCTGGCTTTACCTGAAGGAATTAATAGTAAAACATATCAAGATATTTATAGGCTATCCATTACAGTATCAAAAACAAATTCATTATAAAAAAACTAATTCATCATAAATGTACTGAAATAGGTAATGGTTTAACTGTTACATTTTACATTGAAAATTACTTTAAATATATCTTAGGAGTAACTCCAAACTATATTAAATGAAAGATGCAGGTTGTAAAATACTGCTGTATGACAAAGCTATTATAAAATAAAATTTACCTAATTATGTGCAATACCAGCATACAAATAATCCAAAACATACACGTTAAAAACTAACAGTAGTCAGTTTTGCAGTTTTCTTAATAATTTTTATTTTTAAACTGATTTTGTTACATTTTATACATACATTATAATCACATTTAACATTGAGAATATCTACCTGTATGACATATATTCTCATTTTTACCCATTTCCCCTGCCCTCCCTACAACCCCAACCCCTATATATACATAAGCTTTGTTTCCTTTTTACCACTAAATTTTTTCTTTCCCTTCTTTACTTTCCCCTACTCTCCCTTTCCCCTTGAATATTTTTTTCCTACTTCACAATACCTATCATACAGTTTGGAATTCATTTACACCATCAGTTTCCCATACCAGACAAATGATATGGTATTTACACATCTGTATCCTATTTATTTCCTAGTGACTACTTTCAAGTAAGTATGATTTTATGATCAGAAAAAAATAGCATTTTATCACTTGCCTCTAATAATGAAGAAAAACCATCAATTATTACTTATAATATTTACTGTGGCAATTAAATAATTATCAATATGATTTAGAGATTTTTTTTTTTAGCAGAACCGGAGATCAAACTTTGCACTTACCAGGCAAGCAGCAGCGCTACTGAGCTACATCCCAGGTTCCAATAATTATCAATATGGAAAACTTACAATTACCCATAGTAATTTATTTGTTTAAATAACTTTATTTGTAACATTTGTGAATAACTAATAGTGTATGAATTTCCCTGCATCTCTAAAATATAGCCATTATTATGTTTATTCATAATACATAGTATTCACATTTTTGACATTATGGTTGCCTAATGCGTTCACGTAATTATATCTCACATTGGTAGTGCAGCGAGCTGACCCCACATTTATAAAAGCTCCCATAAAGAACCACCAAAATGGCGTCCACAAAATGCATATTGCATTAAAAGTTTCCGGTTTCTTGACAGGAGGAAAAAAATGTTCCCGGCGTTAAAAAGGCTACAATTCTCAGAGGCAACTACTGGCTTCATTCTCAGCATACAATAATGACGGCAACCGGAAAGATCTAGTACTTCCTGTCACCCCAGGAAGAAGCAGCCCCGCGGCTCGCCGCCTGCCCCTGTGGAGGCCTGAGGGCCACCCGTGAGTCCCTTCGGCCTGCCCTGCTGGAGCAGTGCCTTCAGGACGCCTCGTAGGCGGCTCCTCCCTCACGGTTGTCCCTTCCCCCCACGAGAAGGCAACTCCCACCTGAGGAGCCCCTCCCCCAAGGCCACCAGTTCCTAGGAGCCTCCTTGCCGGGTGCTGCGACCACCACCGCCCCCGTGGTCCGCTAGGAGAGGGAGGGCCAGCAGAGCCGGCAGCGTTGGGCGTACGCGTCCAAACTTCAGTCCCAGACTGCCTGGGCCTCACAGGCGCGAGAGAGGCAGCCCCCACCCCCCGGCTTCCCGCCATCTCCTACCCGCTCAGGTGCCTCAAAGGCCACGAGGCCACTGCACACTGCCGTGGCACCCCCGACAGAAAGGAGTCTGAGAGCGTGAAATTTGGAGCAACTTCCCTTTTACCTGCCCCGCAACACCCCAAGGGCTGAGTTTCACCGGCCTTCAAAGGCCAAGCTGGCCTTTAGGCACTTCGGCCTTTCCCTCAACTCACCATGATGGCGGCACCAGCAGCTCCTGCCAGCGTGGCTCGAGGAGAAGCAGAGGCTACACTGCAGCCGGCCTTTGAGCGGCTGTGGCGAGTGGAAGCGGAAGCCGGCGGCGAGGCCGAGGGACTCTGTCTGCGAGTAGCCAGGTCGAGGGTTCCGGACGGACTGTGCGCGGGCGCTCGGGGTGAGGGGAGGTGACTCCCGCGTGGGGTGCTGGGGCGCATGGGCACTGCCTCAGCCAATGGGCGGCAGCGCAGCTCCCCCTGCCGTGGGACGGACGGCTTGGGGGGGACGGCACGGTGGAGGGGGGCTGTGCGTGGCACCCTGGGAGGTATGGTCGTCGGGCAGACAGGCCAATGGACACGCCTTGGCTCACATGCGCCGTTGAAGTCCCGTTGAAGTCATTATGCAAATATTAATATATATTAAAAATAAAACTAGTCAACTCCGTAGTTTCAAGATGGCGCCTTGAACGCGCAAGATTTGCACAATTGCACTTAGCTCCAGTCACCTGAACAAAATTCTTTTGACACATCTACAGAAACAAAAAATAAGAACAAATCTATGGAAAATAGAGCAACTATCAATAGGTCAGCCACGGGTACGCTTTTCTGTCACATAATGAGGTAGATGAGGTTGGATTGAAGGAAATGCCGGATGGGTCGCCCATCGGCTTTCAGGAATTTTTTTCTTTTACGCAACTTGAGTGCCTACAATTACCACATAGTGGTAATCCAGCAGTGAACACATGAAACATTTCTTCCTCAAGGGAGTTGAAATTTAATGGGAGAGCTTTTCTTCTAGGCTTTATGGGAAAAAGCTAGGCCTACCTGGAGAATTCTAGAACATTCTCAGGGTCTGAGAAATAGGGCCTGTGGGGCAGCTGATGAAGCTCATCACACAGTTTTGAAAATCACCCCAGCACCTTATAACTACAGGGGTAAAAGCCTATCCTCAAACTTCCCTTTTCTGCTCACAAAATGTATTAAATGATGTTTTAGAGCTGATAAAATGACAAACTTCTGTAACATGGAAACTATAGCAATCTTTAGCAGTGCTGTGCAAAATAACCTCATTTTTAATATGGTGTTGCAATTAAACTAATAAATAAAAAGAAATCCTAGAGTGCCAAAAATGAAAATAAATGGGAAACCAGTTTAGGGCCACTGGTTACATTAATTTGCCCAGGATTTTCCTGGTTTTATGACTGAAAAATGTCTACATCACAAACCAGGATACTTGTTACACAACTCAGAATGGCAAAGTGTGTTAACCTTTGTAACCGTAGGGCTAGAGACTAAGGACAAGTGAAGGCTTGAGGTAGGGCAGAAGGAACCTAAAATGAGTACCCTGCACAAGCCAGTGCCTGAAAAGCATCATCTGAAGTGAAAGAGTGAGCTAAGAAAAAGGGAAAACACCTATGGATAAGCAAATATGGAAACGTGGACAAAAAGGGGGAAAAATCATTTAACACATTACATTTTGAAACACAAGCCTGCATTTCATAAAAGTTTGGCATTTAAATTTATAGGACTTACATGTTACCGGGATCTCAAAGTGAAGAAATCAAACCTTCCAGCCCACTGCCTCTGCTACTTGAAAAAATTCTGACATAGTATACCTTGAATGCCTGGGAGATGCAAAGGTAAAACAGCCGTGGAGAGACATGCTTCCTTAGCCTAAACTGAAAGGACTTCTCATTAAAACAAAACAAAACAAAACATCTTCAAAAACAAGCACACAGTAAAAATTTATAAAAAACTATTTACTAGAAATTGAAAATGGCATGCAACAAAAATTTAAAATGTCAAAAACTTAATATATCACACTTCTTCTTCTTTTGAGACAGGGTCTCGCTTTGTAGTTCAGGCTGGTCCTGAGCTCAGCTGAGCAATCCTCCTGCCTCTGCCTCCTGAGTGCTGGGATTACAGGTTTGAGCCACTAGACCCAGCACTGTGGTATGTTGTTACTTGTTACTGAGGATCAAACCAGGTGGGAGCTTGCACGTGCTAGGCAGGCACTGAAACCACTGAGCTAAATCTCTGACCCAGATCAAGCTTCTTTTGGATTATGTGTGTTTTCTTTTTCTAAAATTTTTTTCTTAAAACTTATTTGGGATAATACATTGTGTATTTTCAGCGCACACTTTACTATTTTTTACATGTAAATTTAAGGTAGAAAGCTAATGCTTTCCTCCAGTAATGCAAAGGTCTGAGTATGTTTTCATTTGCCCTCTCCACTTATATTTTCACTATTTTAGTTTTTTTCTGTCATCATGTTTAGGCATCATAACTTTTAGACTCATCCACACATGTAAGGATATTTTGCATCATTGCTTTGGATTTCTCAAGTCTTCCATCTGGGTTTTTTTTTTTCCCCTTGAGCCTGTAATAAATTATTTCAAAGTTTCCTTGAATGATAGCATGTTGTAAACTGTACAGTTATTTTCCTTCCTGAAATTTTGAAAGTTTTCCCTTGTTTCCTCTAGATAATTCTATTGGATATATAATTGTAGGTTTATAGGATTTCTTCTCAGGACATTGAATATATTATTCTGTTATCTTGTGGTTTCTATTGCTACTGAGAAATTTGCCATCAGTCTAGTGGCATCACCCTTGCCTGGCAAGTGCAAGTTCCTGAGTTTGATCCAGGTAGCTCCCCTAAAAAAAAAAAAAAAAAAAAATCTGATTTTCTGCTGGGCAGGTAGCTCAGTGGAGCTGCACCTGCCTGACAAGCTCAGGGTCCTAAGTTTAGTCCCTGGTTCCCAGAAAAGAAAAACATTTAATTTTGTTTAGTTTTTTGAAGTTTCACAGCATATAACTAGCTGAGTTTTAAAAATTTCTCCTCAAGAGTTAAGAGTTCTCTGTAATTGTGTATTAACTTTCGACAAATTTAAAAAATGTCACAAATTTTCTTGTCAAAGGTTTGCTGGTTAAAAGACATCCTAGTCTTATTTCATATTCTAAAAGTGATTCTTATATTTTCCTTTAAACTACAAATTTTTCAAATTCTGGTGATGTTATTTTGAACCTTTATTAAACCTTTACTTCATAGATAAAGATTCTTTGGAATTTCATTCATGTGTAGAGCATTTTTGTGATTTTGTTATATCTGTCCAGAATTTACATTATATTTATGCATTTAAAAGTTAATTTATTGCCGTAAGCAGTACTTATATTAGTTACATTTTTTTAACGATGCACATTACAATAAACAAGGAACTTTTGAAATTTTTAGGAATTGTGCATGCATCACTTTAAGTCACACTCTCCCAGGGTAATAGGTGACATACTATTAGGAAACCAGGAGAAGTCTTGAACTAGTCTTTAGATATGCAAAGTTAGACCCTCTAGGGACTAGGGGGTCGGATGTCAAATTGTTCTGCATAGTGAATGAGAGTAATTGAATTTTGCTGTAGGGAAAAACTAAGCAAGGAAGAGAAAGTGAAAATCTTAGACTTTGGAGAAAAGATAAGCTTGCAAAATGACAAAAAATTGATGTCTGTGCCTAAGCACAAGGGCCAGAGTTCGATCCTTGGTACCACAAAAAAAAAAAAAAAAAAAAAAAAATTGAAGTCTGTAATGAAAGGTGCTATTCTAGTATCTTTGAATCATCTAGGCAGAATTTTTTAAATTTTTATTTATTTATTGAGACAAGTTTCACTATGTAGTCTAGTTTGGCCTTGAACTCACTATGTAGCCCACACTGGCCTTGAACTTGTGGCGATCCTCCTGCTTCAGTCTCCTGAGTGGTAAGACTACAGGTATGCATCACCACATCCAAATGGGCAGAATTTTAAAATTCATATGCCCACGCCTTATTCTAGACTAAATAAATCTGCTGAGGGTGAAACCTAAACATTAATTTTTTTTTTTTTTGAGACAGAGTCTCGCTTTGTAGTTCAGGCTGGCCCTGAGCTCTCTATGTAGCCCAGGCAAGCCTCAAACTCAGCAATCCTCCTACCTTTGCTTCCTGGGTGCTAGGATTACAGGCATGAGCCACCATGCCTGGCAAAGATTAATTTTTTTAAAATAATGTCTTGGACCAGTGCTTTGGCTCAGTGATTCCAGCACCTGCCTAGCAACCACAAGGTCTTTGATTCGATCTCCAGTAACCACATCCAATAACAGTTGTGGTGACTCACACCTACCAGCAATCAGTACCACAAACCACAATGCTGGTCATGGTGGCTTATGCCTGTAACCCCAGCACTCGGGAGGCAGAGGCAGGAGGATTGCTGAGTTCGAGGCTTGCCTGGGCTATATAGTGACCTCAGGGCCAGCCTGAACTACAAAGCAAGACTCTGTTTAAAAAATAATAATAATAATGTGTCTCAAGTTCCTCTAGTATGCAGACAAGTTTGAGAATTGAAGTTATAGATCTTTTTTAATTGTTAACTTTGAATCTCCTAAACAAGCTTTCTGAATTTTGAGGTTGATCTGAATCAAAGCTTCCGTAGTGTTAATAATGGCCTTGGACAACTTGTCTCAATATCTAACTCTGAAAAGTGATTGATTGACTTGTGGGACATGGTACCACATGTTTGTAATCCTAGCACTCTGGGAGGCTGAGGGAGGAGGACCTTAAGTTTGATCACAGCCTGGGCAACTTAGTGCCTTGTAAGACGTTTCAAAATTAAAATAAAATAAAGAATCAGGACTGGGAATGTAGTTTAGTGCAAAGACCCTAGGTTCAATCTCTGTAATACACACACACACACACACACACACACAGACACACACACACCAAAGAAAAAAACAACAAACTAAAAACAGTGACAATAGGCACAGATAAGGATACAGTGATTACTATGTGCAAAGCCTATTATAACCATCTCCTATTAGTTCATCTAATATAATAATACTAGGTACTATTATCCTCATTATTATAGAAAAGAAAGGAGAGGCAGACAGAGGTTAAATAACTTGCCTAAGGTCATGCCCTTGGTAAGTATCTAAACTGCAATTGAAACCAAGTCTATAGTCTTTTTGAAGCACTATGATACATTAACAAGCTAGATGGAGAAAGAAAAGACTAATAAAGTGGGACAAAATTATATATTCCCTAGTTTCTGTAACATTAGCTAAATAAAGGTGGCTGTGAGGTCTTTTTTTCATTAAAAAAGTTTTTCCTTCATTTCTTATATATCTGCATTAAGTAGGCTTAGCATCAGAACTTCACACATTTCATCAGAATGAAGCAAAGTCCTAATCTAAACCCTAGCTAACTACTCTGGCCTGAATGTTGGTGTTCGGTTACCTCCATTCCTAAGTGGAACTCCTAGCCCCTAAGGTGATAGCTTTAGCAGGTGGGGTCTTTGGGAGGTGATTAGGTCATGAGGAGACAGACTTATGACTGGGAACAGTACCCTTTAAATGAGGCCCAAGGGGATTTAGCTGCTTTGTCCGTCATGTGAAGAAGACACAGCAAACTTTGGCAGCTTAAGACCCAGAAAAGGGAAATGTATCCCATGAATCCAGTTCCCTAAGAGGCCTCTATTGAGCAAGAGTCCCAGGAACCCTTCTCAAATGAAAATTTTACACTTTTGGACCCTTGAGACTTGAATGAGTGGGGTCTTGGTGGTATCCCAAGGGCCCTCACAGAATCTTTTTATGTCTGTGCAAAACACTTGGTTTCTTTTTACAGGTGTTTGTCTTTTCATCAGCTATACTTCTTTGACTCCAAATTTACATATGATTTCTTCTGGGACAAAACTTAAATTTTTCTGCTTTGCCCTTTGCCCCCAATTCTCATAATAAATCAATCAGCAGTTCTTGTGCCACATCCAAATGTTAGGCTGTCTTAAATTTCCTCTACCAGATTCATTAGTCCACTATCTTTAAATTTAGTCTTCCACAGAGTTTTAGGACATAGACAGAACATAGATTTTTTTTTTTTTTGCCAGAATGAAACACACATATTAGTCAGCTTTCCTATCACTAGACAGAATAGTAAACAGTTTAAAGGAGAAGTATAGAATTTGCAATTTTGTTTCATAAAATCATATTAACTTTGATTAAGCCACAGCCTCACTTATATAATCCATATTAGTTATCACTAAAATAATACATATTATAATATTAACTGTCTTATTTGTCTTTTCAGAACTATATACATTTATCTTGTTTTGTGCTCATGGTATAAATTTTTAAAGGCAGAAATCAACTATATAATTACCTCTGATAGGTGTTTGTATGTATATGTGTGTGTGTGTGTGTGTGTATACACACGTGTGTATGTAACTAAGAGTTGAACCTAGAGCCTTTGCACAGAGCTACACCCAGTCCTTTTTACTTTTTTTTAAATTTTGAGACAGGATTTGCTGAATTGTTAAGTTGCAAAGACAGGGCTTGAATTTACAATCCTTCTGCCCCAACCTTCCAGAGTGCTGGGGTTATAGGCCTGCACCATCATGGCAAGTTTCCCACAGTTATTAAAAAAATATTAATTAAAATGTATGCTGAAACTCTCTTAATAGTTATTGATTAATTATTAAAAGGTGAAAGATTTATATGATCTGAAGAGAAATCAGAGTATTGTTGATTAATTATTGACTGGTTTACACCACTTTCAGCTATTTTAAGCTGTCTCAAGCAGATAAAAAGAGAAACATGATATTTTATTTATCAGATTAGGAAAAAACAATTTCAGATTACTGGTTAGATACATTATAATACATCAAAAATGTATTAAATTTGCAAAAGAATAAAGATATGTGCTCCAATACAGAGATAGTGTTTATATAATAACTAAGAGATAAGACTATGATTCCTATGGTCTACCTTCCTCATATTAACCTAAACTTCTTGAAATTTCTATATGGGCTATTAATTACTTTTCGAAGCTGCAAAAAAAGTAAATAATTAAAAAGCATTCATCAGGGTAAAACATCTTTGGCCATTTAGTATTCTTTTCTCCCTTTGGTACTGGGGATTGAACCCATGACCTTTTCATTGAGCCATACTTCCTGCTCTATTTATTTATTTAAAAATTTTCATATTTTTACTCCATATTATTGTGATATATAGCAAGTATATTCATTGTGGTAGAATCGGTACATATCCATATTATATCTTTTTTTTTTTAGAGACAGGGTCTCGCTTTGTAGTTCAGGCTCACCTTGAGCTCACTATGTAGCCCAGGCAAGCCTGGAACTCAGCAATCCTCCTGGCTCTGCCTCCCGAGTGCTGGGATTACAGGTTTGAGTCACCAACCCTGACATTTGTGATATGTGGTACTGATTGCCAGTGGGTGTGAGTCACCATGCCCAGTATGTGGTTACCAGGATCAAACCAGGGACCTTGTGCTTGCTAGGCAGGTGCCAGAACAACTGAGCTAAATCTCTGGCCCTCCATATTATATTTTGATCCTTTTTCTTTCCTTTCCTCCCATGTTTTCTATACCTAGATCCTTTTTCCCATTCATTCAAAGAATTAACTTCCATTCATTTATCCTTTTTATTGTTTTTTAGTCTCAAGTTTATTAATTTCTGCTCTGATTTTTGTAATTTCTTTCTTCTATTAGTTTCAGATTTGGATTTTTCTTGTTATTCTAGGTCCTTGAGAGGCATCATTTGAGATCACTCTACTTTTTGAATATCTGTATTGATAACTATACTTTACCTCTTAGAACAACTTTTTTTTTGTGCTGTATGTTTTGATATGTTATGCTTCCATTATCATTTAATTCTAGGAAATTATTCACTTCTTCCCTGATTTCTTCTGGGATCGTTGATTATTCAATAAAATATTACTTAAACTCTATGTGTTGTGCAGTTTTGTGGTTTCTTTTGTGGCCCTTTTCTGGTTTTGGTATCTCGGTAATACTTGCTTTCAGGAATAACTTTGGTTTTGTTGTTGTTGTTTTTTGGTACCAGAGATTGAACTTGGGACTTTCTGGTTGCAAGGCAGGTGCCAGAACCACTGAACTAAATCTCTGACCCTCAGGAATGACTGCTTCCTTGTTGCTTTCATTAGAGTTGGAGGAGTATTGAGATTAGATCTCTGAAGTTCTTATTGAATTTGGCATTAAATTCATGAGGATCTGGGCTTCTCTTAGTTGGTAGTTTTCTAAAATTTACTTCTTGTGCTCGCTTCGGCAGCACATATACTAAAATTTACTTCTTAAATTTCATTGACTGATATTCAATTAATTAAAGTTTTTATATCTTCTTTATTCAGCTTTGGTAATTCATATATATCCAAGAATATATCTATTTCTTCTGAATTTGCCACTTTAGTAGAGTATAATTCTCAAAGCAATTACCAATGATCTTCTGGATTTCTCCAAAATCTGTTACTTCTCTGTCAATTTTGAAGGGTAATTTTACAAGATCTAAAAGTAAGGGTTAATAATTATTTTTCTTTTAGAGCTGGAAAAACTTTGCTACAGGCCCTCCAGGCCTTTAAGGTCTGAGCTGGGAAAGCTGT
>PVIC010013510.1:6409-38088 GCA_004025085.1 Thryonomys swinderianus
GAGAGAGAGAGAGAGAGAGAGAGAGAGAGAGAGATTCTTTTTAACCACACATGGAATATTCTACAGGAGAGATCACATGTTAAGGCACAAAATCAGTCTTAATAAATTTAAGAAAACCAATACTATACCATGCATCTTTTCCAACTACAATAGAATAAATTAGAAATAATAGCAGAAAAACTTGAAAATCTGCAAATACATGGAAACAAAACAACACACTCTTGAAAGATTATTGAAACATACTTTGGGCAGGAACAGCTGGTAAAACTTCTATATACAAAAACCTTGCACCTTGTAACCAAGTAATGTTACATCCTTAACGTACCAGAAAATGAAAGCCATATTAGAAACATACATGACTTTAGGCTTTCTGTCACAGCTTTTACCTTGATTGATATCAGCGCTCTGAAGCTCATTAGTAAAAGTGAAGTAATTAATTTCTGCTCATCAACATAGTTACTAGCAAAATCAGAGAAATTACTTCAGTGAAGAACCTTGAAAACATAAAATCAATAAGCATTTCAATTCAAAGTTAGTACTGAGGAAACAATGTAAAAAGCACTTTGAAAGAATCTGAGAAGCCGTGTTGAATTCCAGCTTGCCACTTATGAGGTGTATAGCCTTGAACAAATTGATTTTTTTTTATCGTGAAGCTGCCTTATTCTTGTGTACAAATTGAGCAGAACTTGCCCTACTTTGTAGGGTTGTCACGGAAATATTGTAACATATACAATATGTTTAGGACAAAGTTAGGAATTCAGTAAAGTGTTCAAGTGATTCTCTTTTCTTCTCCTATCCTAATTTCACAGTATTAAGCTTTAGAAAACTAGCATTGTATATTTGTATGTAAGACTTCTAAGAAGAGAACATTTAACAAAAGATTCCAATCACTGACACCAAAGTACACTAAAAAACATGATACAAACACAGATTTATAGGACCAGAGTGAGACAAAGAAACAATCTTTCCAGCATATCTCATTCAAAGTCTCTCAGGGCATTATTTCCCTTTTATCTTCTGATTCCTCTGCTCCTCCTCAATCTAATCCTCCTTTTCCCAGCACTAAAAGCCTAAAAGATAGTCACAAAGTAGATAATGATCAGGTATTTATTCCTTTGTCAGCTGACATTTTCTCATTAAATTCCCCCAACTTGTACAAAACTAAAGATAGCAGATCTTACTCCATTTTTAAGTTGATCTTGTGTTACTAGGGTAATATTCTGGTAGGCATAATTGATAATGATAGCAATACTTTATGTTTGCTAAGCATTCTGTAAAGTTCAAAGCACTCTCATATCCATTTTCTCATTATATGGAAATAACTGTGATCAAATAATGCCCACTAGAAGTAAAACCTTACAGCTGTGAATTTCATAGACCACAAAGAGATTACAATCATTCTGTTGTCACCCTGATAGACATCTGAAATAGTTTACACTTCAGGTCCTCTACACAGAGTTTCTTGTTAAATAACTGTGCCTCTTTGATCAATTGTTATCTGAATCAAAAGCCTTAGGCACAAAGAAATGACAGATGCCAATGAATAATGCCAAAGCCAAATGCTCGATAAAAAAGCACTATACACCAAATAATTAACTTCCTACTTCTTTTTGAAAACCCGCTTTCTCTCTAGCCACATGTGTGCCAAAAATGGATCTCACAAGTTCAAATCTTGCACACAGAGATACAGATATAAAGATCAAACAATTTAAAATTCTTTGTGATAAAACAACGTAGAAGATAAATTCAAGCCCTAAAAGCAGATGTGAAAGTAAGGGTAACCTGTGCCAAGGCAGTCATTCAGCTAAGGCAGCAAGTTTGATGCACCAAGTGAATGACAAGATGTTATACTCTCTGCAACTCAGTCCCAACTAGGGAGGTCTTCTGAACATAGAGCTTCATCTTCCGAAATCATTGGTTTCGCTATGTCTTGGTTTCCTTCAGAGGAAGGCAAACATTTGGCCATAAAACACTAAACAGCACTGACCAAAGGATGGAAAACTACTTTTGCTACATATGACAGCATGAAAACTACATAGAAAACTACATATGACAGCATGTTTTTAACCAGCGCCATTTTACTTTACCATGGCTTCATGGGAAGCCAGAACTCACAGAAAATTAGTCATGGACAGTCCTGATCCTGAACTGATACTCATGCACAAAGAGAAATCCAAATCTCTACTTTTGAAAATAAAAATTTAAATTCTCTGGCCCTCAAACTGATTTAGAAATAATCACTATTTCAATAGTGATAGCTTAAATCAGACATTAGCATAGTTCTTGAACAATTACAAAGTTTGTAATACAACAAAGCTGCCAATAAGCACGGGGTGGGGGGCAGGGTTAGTCTTGGTTTGGCCAGCAACTGTCTACTACATCTCATATCACTTATTCTCCTAAGCTTTAATTTCCTTATAATTTTCATGCTTTTCCTGCCTGTGTAACAGAGTTATTGACAATTAAATGAGACAAAATTATATATTACAGTAGGAAGTGGTATATGAACAAAAAGTATGATTGTCACTGTTTTATTAGAAACCAAAAGAATAATTAGAAAAACTCACGAGTATTCCTGAAGAGTTGTGCATTGTCTCAACTCTTTCTTAACCTCTCCTCTCAAGTAATGTCCATTAATTATTCTCTATAATGACATCAAAGCATATTACTTGACATCAATGGAATCAATACTTCAGTATATGAATCACATGCTCCTCAAAAAATGCATTAACATCTATAAATCTCTGAAGTACAATATGCTGTATCCCTATTGCTCATTTGAAAAGCAAGTTCCCAGATGCTCACAAAACTATTGGGCTGCACGGGCCAGAGGATTAGCTCAGTGGTTCTGGCACCTGCCTCACAAGCGCAAGGTCCTGCGTTCGATCCCCAGAAACTGCATACAATGCTGGGCGTGGAGACTCACGCACCACATACCACAGTGCTGGGTGTGGTGGCTCACACCTGTCATCTCAGCACTTGGGAGGCAGAGACAGGAGGATTGCTGAGTTCCAGGCTTGCCTGGACTACATAGTGAACTCAGGGCCAGCCTGAACTACAAAGCGAGACCCTGCCTCAAAAAGGAAAAAAAAAAAAAAAACTATTGGGCTTCTGTAACACTGAGGCTCCAGTGAAAGAATATGTCTGTGTGAACGACCGTCACTGCCCCAACAGTGGTGCTCAACTCAGCAGATCCATGAGTGTCGACAGTGTGATGCAGCAACACCAAGTCACCAAAAAGGGGAGCAGGAAACATTTGCATACATCTGGGCCTCTATCCAAGTAGACCAGAGAGGAGAAGGCCTGAAGGAACATCAGGAGTTTCAAAAAGAGAACTTTTTAAAATGTACACTTTATTTCTTTATATGCTTCATTTATGTCTAACCACTAAGTGGAAAATTTTTGTTCTAGTCTTTTGTCCTTTTTCTTTCCTCCCACAGATTCATTTTTGTAACTTTTATGAGATAAGTGAGCCATGTGTTTTTAAAAATCTTAATTGGCCAAATGATTTGATATTCAATATGTATAATAAAGTTCTATTAAAATAATTAATATACATTGTTTCTACTTTTTCCCCAAATTTTTTCTTATTGCACCAATGGGAAGCTCTTGTTTTTGTAATTTTAACGTTGGTTAACTGCTGCCATTAAATTAATGCTCACTTTTAAGGGAAAGTAATGGGAAAGGGCCAGTAAAGGATTATAAGGGAATCATAATGAGGGTTTCCTGATGTTAGTAATTATATGAATTTTCTCATTTTGCAGTAACTCATTATGCTATACGTATAATGCATATATTTTTCTGTATGGATGTTAATAAAGACATTATTAAAAATCATCACAAAGAACACAGGGATACTGAAAACTAGTATATAAATCACTTGAGATTTCCAAACTTCTACATGGTGACAAAGATGCTGTGAGGAAACAGCAAGAAGTATCCTGCTAACCCGAAATTTAAGACTTAGATTGAATCTTTTAAATCAAACAGGAATCACCCAATTTGAGTTTGCAAAGAAAACTAGGGTAAGGGAAATGGATGGTTATAAGTTTATAGAATGTGATTTGAATCTCTAAAATGCCAAACTCTTCAGCTGGGACAAAACACTCAACTCACAAGAACTTGGAGAATCATTATGTTTGCACAGAAATTTTCACTTTGAACAGAAGGCTTAAATAGAATGCGGCAAGGTAAAAATAGTTAAGACTTTAGAAGACACAAATGACATTGGAAAAAGACTTGTAAGGCAAGGAATGTCATATAATTTACAGAAAATGCTAGTAAGAGGGAGGCAGAAGTAAGAGCTATGATCAGGGGTGTCAATACTCTAAGGTATAAGGGATGAAACTTCAAAGATACCAACACAATGAAGTAAATAGAACTTTATTTATTGAATCTGTACATATGTATCAAATGTATATATGTGCTAAGCCCTGGTTTTCAAAGATGAAATACGTTGCCAATAACTTCAGAGCCTAAGACCTACAGTCTAGGGGAAACACAGATTAAATTATAATAGCATATATACCAATTGAGATTTATATAACTTGCATTTGAATTAAAGATAGGGAACATCAAACTCAAACCAGAAGATAATGGGAAGCTTGCTGGAGTACGTAGCTCTTGAAACAACTCCTAATATACAGAAAAGACAAGGGTATTCTAGACAAGGAAAAATGTATTTCTCAAATTCCATAGGAAAAATGTGTTACTACATTTTAGAGACAAAATGAATATCTCAGTAAAATCTAAATCTAAAACTGAGCAGAACTATACATAGAAAATTTGAAAAAGAAAAAGGGAAAGATATGAAACAGTTTGGCACATACATTCTTGGCCATCTGCTTGTGAGGGATATGAATGTTTCTTATATATTTCAAATGCAAAAAAAGAAACGAAAACCTAGCTTTACTGAGCATCCACTATGTAGCTCCCAGATTATGTTAAATGAATTCACATATGCTCTTTCAGAGTATAATTATAGGAGGCTTTTAGTAGCTAGATGTATCATAAAACTCTCATTTTCTAAAACATGGCAAATTTTTGTTGTGCCCTTAGAAAAATCCTGTTTGAGGAATTAGAAGGATCAATTAAAAATCACACTTTGTGAACCCAGTTCTGGTTAATAAGGAAAAATTAGCTAATGAAGAAAAAGCAGTAAAAATATTGGGAAAAATCAAAAATCTTCTCCTTGATCTTGTTATATCCTGAAACAAAAATGCTAAATGTAGCCAGAGTTGTATTCTAAATATAATCAGACTTGTAACTGGACATTATTATGTAAACTTTTCAAACAGGAAAATTTCTTTTTAATATTAAATGTATGTTTTACACACTGGTACATAATAGTAAGATCAATTACATAATTTGAAAATGCATAGGGGCTATGAAAAGGTAAAAGAAGTGAACAAGAACTGCTATGATAAAAAGTACATGTAATTTTCAGGATCTGCTTGAAAATGAATCCAGTAAAGTAAT
This sequence comes from Thryonomys swinderianus, assembly GCA_004025085.1. Taxonomy (NCBI): domain Eukaryota; kingdom Metazoa; phylum Chordata; class Mammalia; order Rodentia; family Thryonomyidae; genus Thryonomys; species Thryonomys swinderianus. Next base: position 11,888 of record PVIC010013510.1, read on the forward strand.
TAGGAAAGCAGAAAAATCTAAATATCAGAGTATAGATTTTTCTCATTTGAACAAATATCATCTGTAAAATTCTGTCGTATGCCTTCAGAATAATCTTGTTAGCATCATTTTAAAGATAATAACCAAATGATGTAACTGAAATGTACTTTTATGAAACCTCCTCTTGTAGAATGATATACAAGATTGAATGTCTCTTCTTGCTAGTGGGAAGTGAACAATTTCCCACTTATGGGAAGTGCATTACATTTTTGTGAGTAGCCTGAAATCATTTAATGAATTATCTTTTTAACCACTAAATAGCTACTATCTTCAAAGAGTTAATGAACCCCTTTTTAAAAGTAAAAAGATCCATTCTAACGAATAGGATCAAGTCAGTCTGTTCATTAAAACTTCTACCATTGAAGTGAGTCAGGGAAGAGACACAATATAATCCCAACTATGTGATTGAGACACTGAAGTCCAGAGGGTTCTCTGGCATAAGACCAGAGCTGTTATGCTGTTATGTGCAGAGTGGTGAGGAAACTCCTCAGTCCCTGAGCCCTGTCCTGAGTCCCCTGAGCAGTGTCCTCAATCTGCTAATATGTAGCCTCAGGAGACCTGAAAATGTGCTTGTGTAAATAAGCACAGCTCAAGTGGAAAAAGAAAAAGCTGTAGGATATGGGTTTCTCTCTGAAAATCTAATTTTACTATGAGAAATAACATTATGAGTGAGTAATAAATATTGACTCAAAATTTATTTACAACCAGAAGATTTTCAATATCTAAAATGATAGACTTCAATACATTAGTTCAGTGCTAAAATGAGAAATTCTTTGCATGTAGCATTAGAAGACTCAAACTTACTATGAATCAAGGATCCAAAGATGGTGAACTGCATCTGAGTTAGATAATACATAATTAATCCAAGGTGAAATACAATGAATGTTTTTTCATCTGTTGATCATGTGGCCAAGCTGTGCTGAATCCAAGTTTTAGTTAGTAACTCACGTTATCAACATCTGAAACATTTATTCAACAATCATATAAAAATTTTTGGAGCCACAATGTGTTGTTACTAGTGTATTTAAGCAACACAAACAAGTTCCTGCCTTTATGAAGCAGGAATGATCTAATGATCTAATGAATCTATGAATCTAATACTCTATGAAGCAGTATGATCTAATGGGAGAGATGGTACAATATGCACACAATTAGGTCGTGCATTTAAATGAACACTAGGGATCAAGAAATGTATAGTGGGTTAGTGCATAATTATCCACCCCAATGGAAAGGAATTGAAAGAGGACATCAAGTAAGATTCTACTGAGGAATGCTAGGGTGGAGCTAACTGGGAAAAGGTTGGGGAAATACAAGACAGCTATAGGGATATATTCCTATTGATTTCCACACAAATATTTCATGGCATTAATTTACCTTGTGTGATAAATGCTTCAACTACATTATTTTTCCATTAATTTACTTGGACTGATTACAGTATTCAGGATTCTGCAATCTATTACCTTATTTAATTCTATTTTATCCTCACCAGAACTCTATCAGTTATGTAGCATTACTATCATGCCCATCTCTCACATGGAAATCTCAAGCCTGAGGTGAAAGGATTTGCTCAGTGTCACATGATTAGGAAACTGTGAAGTCTCAGTTGGAAACTAGATCTCCTGACTGCAAGTGCTGGGATTACAGGTGTGAGCCACCGTGCCCGGCTAAAAATATTTTCTTTATAGTTATAACAGATACATTTACATGGTACTGGACATGAGGTCTGCATTTGTTGTTATAGGTCACTGTAATGTTTTGACCAAAACAACACACCTGTATTTATAATTGGACATTTAAAAGTCTGTTGCTACTCTCTTCATAGTTTCAAATTACCTGCTTAGTTGCTGCAATCAGTATCCCTGTAATCACACCTGTAATCCCAGCCCTTGGAGTCAGGAGATCTAGTTTCCAACTGAGACTTCACAGTTTCCTAATCATGTGACACTGAGCAAATCCTTTCACCTCAGGCTTGAGATTTCCATGTGAGAGATGGGCATGATAGTAATGCACACATCATATTAGAGAGAAGGGAGAAGTTCTGTGATGACTTTCACAGGCAGTCGACATTTACCACTGAAACAAAAGTCAATTAGCACTTGGGTACACTGAATTGTACTCCAATTTTTTTTTTTGAGACAGGGTCTCACTTTGTAGTTTAGGCTGGCCCTGAGCTCACTATGTAGCCCAGGCAAGCCTCGAACTCAGCAATCCTCCTGTCTCTGCCTCCTGAGTGCTGGGATTACAGGCATGAGCCACCACGTCTGGCTGTACTCCAATTTTTAAAGCAATACCACATAAAAGATACAATACTATCACTGTATATTGAAATCATACTTATCACTCTTAACATGAAAAAATAGCATCTTTTCTGGTTGGCCATGGTTTAGTATATGTTCTTTATATTAAGTGGAATGAAAAATTACTAGCTAAGGCTTGATAGCTCTGCATTTCTTGGATAGCCTCTCAAAGATGTTCTAAATACTTGCCTTTCAGTCAACACAGGTCTCACCCATCAAGGTTCTGAGAGTATAGGGATATGGGTAAAAATGATAATTAACTCATATCATATCCTGGTACAAATTCCCCAATCTTGAGTGTGACTGTGAGCTGTCTATAAAATGTACTAATAAAGAATTCAAATTAAGAAAAAAAGATTCTGAGGGTAGCAACAATTTTCAAAACTGAGTTTCATCTCAAACCTGGCCAGTGCACCTGTCAGATGCAGCTACTCCACAAACGTGGAAGAAAATGGTGTCCACATCAAAAACAAAGACAGAACACACTGAAAACAAGCATCTCTTCTCTTCAACCTCCTTTCCTTCTACACTGACATAATCAGCTTAATCTATATTTTCTATTAAATTGTACTTGAAATAGGGTTATTTTGGGTATGTAATTAAGTAGTTAGCATTTTCAAACACACATCTTTGGAAGGGATACTGATTGCACCAACTAAGCAGGTAATTTGAAACTGTAGAGAGTAGCAACAGACTTTTAAATGTCCAATTATAAATACAGGTGTGTTGTTTTGGTCAAAACATTACAGTGACCTATAACAACAAATGCAGACCTCATGTCCAGTACCATGTAAATGTATCTGTTATAACTATAAAGAAAATATTTTTAGCCAGGCATGGTGGCTCACACCTGTAATCCCAGCACTTGGGAGGCAGAGACAGGGGGATTGCTGAGTTCCAGGCTTGCCTGGACTACATAGTGAGCTCAGGGTCAGCCTGAACTACAAAGTGAGACCCTGTCTCAAAAAAATTAACCTACATGAGAAGCTGCAATTCTCTCAGTGACCATCAGCTGGCCTTTTCTTTTCCATACTTTCCTTTCGATTTCAACACACTTCTTTAGACTTCTCTGCATTCCTAGAGTCTACAAGCTATCATTAAAAAGATAAAACAAAAACAGCAGAAAAGTAAAAGGAAGGAAAATGGTAACAGACAGCGGTAGGAGGAAAAAAAGCACCGGGCAACTGAAGAGGATTTATGTTTGGTTAGCCCTGAACTCCAGAAAGAGGGAAGATAATGCATGTAAACTATACCGAAAGGAAATAGCCTCAGATAAATAGAGGGGTCGTAAAGAACAAGGAGGGACCATGAAAGGAGAATGAAGAGAAAAAAGTTAAAAATACTGAAAAGGCAAAATAAAAAGCAAATAGCCTCACAAGTAAAATTCAAAGAACTGTTTCTCAAACACCAATGACTGTGGAGTCACTGTTATTTCTGAAAGTTATTTCTGCTCCCAGCATCTCAGCAGTAGCCCCATGCTCGGAAACGGGCTCACTTCGGAGCCCAGAGGGCCCGCGACAGCCCAGGAGTTGCTTCGGCCGTCCCACCTGCGGGTTCCCCGAGATTCCCACAGGTGACAGTAGTGTCAGTGATGGAAAGCAAGGAGGGCTTTCCTTGAGAGCTATGAAGCCTAGATAGATGAATGTCACCCGTGAAAAATTTAAATTCCAGGAAATGTTTAAATTTTCAATAAATCTGGCATATAGATCCAGAAGAAGATTATAGAGTCATTAAAAATACTATTCTCAAAGAACAAAGAACTGAGAAAATATTCACGGTATAGTTTTAACAAAAAAGATACAAAACTTTATATGACTCCAATTATCTTGACTGTATACACAGGCATGTGTTACTTGCACTTTTCGGAGGGAATCGCTGTCCTCACCCCCTACCCTGAGAGCATCCTGTGGTGGTGGCTTGTTACCCTCCCCTAATGGTCCTTACCTTTTCTCACGGGTATTCACTCACTTGAGCTGCTCTGTTTTTAGTTTTTTGTTTTTCATCTCAGCACATTTAGTGCTCAGCACTGTGACGCATCTATACCAAGGACTCAAGAAATTTTGCTAAATAAATTAATGAATAAAATAATAAAAAATAGAAAAAAGTGAGAATAAAACACAAAAACAAAGTGATAGGGATTCTTTGGAGTGATATGATTCCAAGTGATCATAATTCTCTTCTTTTAAAAATTATTTAAAGTTTGTTAAAAATTATAACATGAAGGGCTGAAGATAAATCTCAGTGGTTCCAGCACCTGCCTAGCAAGTGCAAGGTCCCTGGTTCAATCCCATACCCCATACAACAATAACAGGCATGGTGACTCATGCCCACCAGCAATCAGTACCACATACCACAGTGCCAGGCGTGGTGGCTCAGGCTTGTAATCTGAGCACTCAGGAGGCAGAGGCAGGAGGATTGCTGAGTTCGAGGGTTGCCTGGGCTACATAGTGAGCTCAGGGCCAGCCTGAACTACAAAGTATATATATATATGTGTATATATATATATATACATATATATATGTATATATATACATATATATGTATATATATAATAAAAATAATATGTATAATCATAAAATATTATTAGTGAAAGAGGCTACTCCTAAAATTCATACATTTCATGACTGTCTTTATGCAAGATGTCTATAATAGGCAAATTGGCAGAGATAAATCAGTAGTGGGATCAGGTTTGGAGTTGAGGTGAGTAGGGATGGACAGTGAATGCTGACATGATTTCTGGTGAGTGAGGTGAAAATACCATAAAATTACACAAAGGTCTCACATCTCTGTGAATATGCCAAAAAGTACTGAGTGCATATTTTAAATGGGAGAATTTTATGAAACATATATTACATTTCAATAGAGCTGTTTACCATATTTTAATTATATTAGTAAAAGTTATTGAACTTATTTCACTTGAATCCACAGACCACTGTATATCTTTCTAAAACAGTATCTTTTTCTTACAACACCTAGATAAAATAGAATACAGATTTAGTACAAAGTATGAGAACTTTATAGTGTATATTCCTATCTTCATATATTCTTGGTTACCTTAAGTAAAATCTTTTTGGATTTACTACATTATTTGTCCACATATGAGGGCATGTTCACACACACACACACACACACACACACATACACACACACACATTTTTCTTTAACAAAATATAGTAAAACCTATTATATTTGAAAAAAATGCAGCATTACTCAAACAGGTTCATGAGTGAAGTCATTACTTCCTCTTTCTTCCTTTAGTGTATGAGTATCATTTCCTAAGTCATACATCCTTTTCCTTCAAGAATAACTCCCCAGTTGCTCAGCAACTCCCCAATTGTTATCTACATTATTCTAAATTTCTCATACCTTTTGTAAGATGAAAATGAGAAGGTAGAGTTACCACAGAAAGTAAGACATCTGTTTGAATTGCTGAAGGGAAACTCTCTAGCCAGCTGACATTCTCCTTAAGAAGACAATTAGAATAATCTGGACTTGATGAGAATTCCAAAGATAGTAAGGTACCTAGTAGGGCCAGCTTCATCATAGAATAAAAAGGGTAGGGACGCTCTGAAATGGCACAAGGCCTGTATCTTCAGTTTTCCCATCACTAAGACCCAATACTTGACAACCACAACTTAGAGGAGAGGTTTAGTTTGGCTCATGGTTTCTGGGGATTCAGTCCACGCTCACCTGGTTCTAAGGCAAAAACAGTACAGCACAAGAGAATAATATTTGAAAAATAATGTATGGTTAAAATGGCACAATCTCTCTTTAAGTCTCTGTTGCTATTTCTGTCCCTCTCTCTATCTTTACCCCTCCTCTCTTTTTCTTGCTATGTTTCATTTTTTTTACAAATATGTTAAAATGTACTCTAAAAAGAGAACAATGATTTTTATTTAGCTATCATAGAATTATTTCAACTTATACTCCTTAAGGCTCTAGCCAAGATGCTTAGGTCCTGCTGAACAGAAAGTACCATAGGGAAACGGTGCCAGAAAGGAAGGGGCATGACTTCGAGGCCATATCTATATGGCCCTCCCAGACACCCACAAGTGTCTTCAGCTTAGCTGCCAGGTGGGTCCCAAAGCCAAATAAATTGACACCTGACCCCAATCATCACAAGCACCAAAATCATAAGGGAAAATTTCTAAAACATACCAATAAAAAAGGTAGAGTCATTTTTATCATAGTTTGAGTCAACTTTAATTTCACTTTGAGGGGCCAGTGTGGAGGAATAAACCCACAACCCAAGCCCTTTATGATTTTCATTTTGGGACAGCTTGTTAAATCATTAAGTCGACAAGACTTGGGTCAAATTTGCAATCCTTCTGCCTCAGCCTCCCACAGTAATAGAATGGGAGGTGTGTGCCAACACATCAGGCAAATGCCCGTATCTTCAGCAAAAGGCTTTCATTGCTTTTTTACATCATAAAAAGCCTTATAGACTATAAACACAAGGTTTAATTATTATACTTAAAGGTTAATAATATTCTTAAAATAAAACAGGAAATATTGAGAATTTCAACAGACAACTACAAGCTACATGAAGTCTGTTTAGAAGAGAAAATAATTTGATCTAAAAGCCTCATAAAATGAAGTAGGACTAAGGAGTACAAGTTAAACTAACTCTATAATAGCTAAATAAAAATCACTGCTCTCTTTTTATAGTACACTTTAACATATTGTAAAAAAATGAAGCATAGTGGGAAGAAGAGAGGAAGGGAAAAGATAGAGAGAGGGACAGAAATGGAGATAGAGACATAAAGAGAGATTGTGCCATTTTAGCCATACATTATTTTTCAAATATTCATCATATACTGGAAAAGAAATTCTAATTCTGTCCTATTTATGAAGACACAGTTATATGTTCAAGTTTTATTTGACAGGGAGAAAGGTCAAGGATCTTTAAAATTATGACTCTGTAATGTATCCCAGAGCTGAGTTGTCCTGACACTGGGTTGCAGGGGTCGAAACACAATAATATCCAAGCCATTAACAGAAAAGCTATCATAAACTCAAAATGTGATATATGAATAGCAATAAACTCTGCTCAGCCTTTCACAAGGACACAAAAGTGGAAAACATAAAAAACAGAGAGTAGACAGCATGCTAATTTCAGACAACACAGGCACGGTCTGCAGTGCTGCATTGAAATCAGAGGGAGGAGAGCACATAACCCTTCTTGGTAAAACATATGGGCTAGTTTAACATATAAGTGGCAGAAGAAATGGGCTAAAAGCAGAGACTATGTGAGCATGGAGATGCAGTGGACAAGGGCCTGAGGCACACTGCCATTTTCACTCTGTGAGGCTGGGAAGAACCAGGCCTCGCCAGAGTCCATCCGAATTTGCCTCTCCATTGTTTTGTAATAGCCAAAGAGCTAACAGCTGTGAGTGCATTTTTAAAACCATAGAGTGATTCAAACACATAGAGTATAATGTGAAGTTAAAAATGGAATAAGACAAGCCAGGCATGATGTGACACTTAAGTAGCTCTGGCTACTCTAGAGGCTGAGGTAAGGGTATCACAAATCAAGAACAAAATGGGAGACTGTCTCAAAAATTTAACAAATTAAGAGGCTGGGAATGTACCTCAGTGGCAGAGCATTCCTGAATCCAAGTCTCAATAGCAGGTGAAAAAATAAGACCACAGAGGGTCCCAGGGGATCCTGTACCCTCCTGACGCTCGGGCGCATGGAAATGTACTTTCCCAGGCTGAAGAACCTGGGCGCTTCATGCTTTGCTTTCTCAGAGCAGAGAATCACATGGAAAACACTAAAGAGCGCTACAGAAAGTGCTGCCAACCGCCGCGCCCTGAGAGGACAGGTATCGCTCCAGGTCAGGGCTGCTCTGCAGCCCGGACGCCGCCACATGCCAGTGAGGGCACTGCAGCAGACAGAACAGGACTGTTCCGGAAGATCCAGGACAGAGCACGGCGCCCGGAGCCCATGCGGCCACCTGTCTGCACTCCGCCAGTGGCACCCTCTTCTGGTGCTGCAGCGCTCCTGAGAAATAAAATCCTGAAGGAGAAGGTCCCTGAAGAACTGACAACCCCCAAAGCGAATGAGCGCACGCGGGGGGCGGGGGGGGGGCAGCGACGGCGGGCAGGCGAGTGCGGGCGCTGGGGGGCTGACCGAGAGCAGGACACGCCTGCAGAGGGACAGGCTGCTTGGCCAGGAGCGGGGAGGGGCAGCAGGCAGGGCCTGAGGCAGGGCCGGCCCTTCTCGGTCGATGCTCCCAACGCCCTGCGGAGCTCCCCGTGCCCAGTGTTCTCCGTAGCGCGCGGCCGTCCGCGGCGGGGCCAGCTGTGCGTGCTGCTCTGCCACTTCGGCCCGGGGAATGCTCATCGAAGGAGCCGCCGCGAGCGCGGATGCGTCTTGAGCATGTTCAGCTCTTTCATCCCTTCCCTGCCCATCGCCTCTTGCCTCACTGTACGCCCCTGACCTACGTCCAAAATTCTGCCTGTTTCCCACATGTCTTAGGAAACTTGTAAGTGTGGTGAATATGTATTATAGATCCACAAGAGCAAGAAAGCAATTTAGATTAAAAAAAAGAATAGGTTAAGAACAAGTGTGAAGTTACTGCGTTTCAGACTTCAGAGTGTTGTTTTCTCTCCCGGCTTGGTGTGTTCTGCGGAGAAGGGATTCTGTCTCTCCCTTCCCTCTCAGCACGTCTGGTTGGAGTGAGAAGCGTTCAGATAAACCAGCTTAGTCGAGCCACGGCTCCCAAGGTGCCTGTGCTTGAGGCTCTGTCTGCGATAGAGCCAGACTTCCCGCCGGGCGCTAGGAGAGAGGGGAGCCGCGCCAGCTCCTTCCGCCACGCCTCCTCCATATCTCAGGCCTCTGAGGAGCTCCGGGATGAGGGTGTGAGTTCAGCTCTGTGACTTAGAGCCTGTCCCCAGACAGCCTGAAGCTACGCGACCATGGCCTTCCCCTTCCAGAGCTTTTAAGACAGACAAAGGAATGGTCAACTTTGGATTGAAACTGCTTCGCTTTGGGGTACCCTGGAGTCTGCTCACCTCCTGCTCCGTTCTTCCCAGGGCCCGTCATCAGCAAGGGAAAATGGGGAGCGTGGCTCATCAAGGCAGCAGGGAGAAGATCCATCCCTCTGCGTGGGGTGCCCTGTAAGCCTTCAACAGCTCGTTAATGGAGAGTAATGACAGCCCAACGCAGGAACAGGCAGAAAAGAATGTATGTTTCGATGACTGACTCCATGCAGTCGACCCCATGTACAAATGATACAAAAAACAAAAACAAATAAGAACTTGCATGGTAACAAACACACTAAATACTTGTCAAGAATTCCCAGAAGAAAGGCTTCTTTTCCCATTAATTTTCTACTTAAAAATGGCCAGGCCATGAAAGTGGTACTTACATGTACCCTTTGGGGGAAAGAAAATTAAGACTTTGGGGACATACAGACCTCGGTTAAGTTTTTACTCAGCCAATTTTAGTCAAGTAATGCTGAGTAAGTAACATTTACCATTTCTAAGCAATTCTCAAAAACTCAAAGCTTTAGACAAATTACACAGGTAAGGAAGAGGATGTCGCTGGTAACCCCTTTACGTTTTTTCTAAACCAGCTATTCACAACCAATAAGTGACTGTGTCTCCCAGCCCTGAGGACATCTGGCAGTATCTGCAGACTGTTACACCTCAAAGAAGGGTTGTCAATGGTGTATAGGAGTTAGAGGTACAGAATGTGCTAGATCATTCCACAATACATAGGAAACCCCATTCCAACAAAGGATTGTTTCCAGGACAAAAAGTTAATAGTACTGGTGCTGAGTAACCCTTCTCAAAAAGAATAAAATAAAGTTGAAAACATCTAAATGTGTTGAGTTCAACTTAACAGTATAGTATTTACTTTTTTAACTGAAATACAAGCAGGAAAATTTGTACATGAGTCACCAAGGATATATATATGGATAAAATGTGCATACTGTCAGTGTAGAGTGGTATATTTTCAGCAAAAAATACTTTAAAGAGTATTTAACAAAGCAGTAAAATGATAATGATAATACTAACTATAAAAGGCTGAGTATAAATTTTTTAGAGACCACATTTTGTACAATTCTGTCCTTATATATTTTAACAAAAAAAAAAAAAAAAAAACAAAGAAATACATCAAAATTTTAACATTGGTTCCCTGGCTGCTGTGACTAGCTAATATTTGCTTTTCTCTCTATAGACAAAATTGCTTATGTCTTTTTAAAATTCTGAATGTATCCTGCTTCTTTAGAAAGGAATGTAATTTAATATCAGTTATACCACAAAGTTATTCATCACAGAAGAATGTCAAACAATAAATATGAGAATCAGTATGAATTTTTCAAAAATTACAATTTTTATAACTCCCAGTGAAATGATTGTTATAAGCAAGGATCATCAATGGATTCTAAAGTCTCTAGTGCAAGACTGTTAGGATATTCACAAGATGCTAAGATATTATGATAAATTAGTTGCTAATTACAAAGTGAATTAATTAGTTGCTAATTACATAGTACCTCAGGGTACCTTTTCTCAGGTTCAAAGCTACCTTTGTTTCTTTGTAGCTGGACCCAGGCACACAGCCAGATTTCTTTCTCTAGTTGTACTCTCTATGTCCACAAAAGGCCTTTACAACAAAGAGATCTGATGATCACCATATTAACAAAGTGATCAAATTTAACCTATTTGTGGAATTGTAGGTATTACCTACTTTCTGTTGTGACATAACAGAAAAAGAAACATGAAATAAACTATTCAATGTCCTTCAAAAAATGTTTAGCACAAATCTAATCAAGCCATTATACTTTACACACAATCCAAGGAATACAAGAACTAGGAAAATCACAGCATTCTGAATTACTAGAAAAATCCAGAAAGGAAGACATTCTACAATTCAACGGTTCTATGTACTCAAAATGTTAGTGTAATAAAAAAGAAAAACAAGGAGACTTCAAAATTAAAAGATGTTAGAGGGATATGTAACAGCGAAATGTAGTATGTGAATCTCATTTAAATTCCTGCATTCAAAAATATAAATAAATTTCATTTTTGAGAATTGAGGAAATTTGAATATTTCAAATGTAAATTTTTTATATTATGGTATGTGTGCATGAACATAGATATATAGATATATAATTCTTTTAGATGTGACCAATATTAGTTATAGAATATTTTATAATGAACATAATGTCTACAACTTATTTTCCAAAATGCTCAGAACTTATGTACAAATATTAACACCATATATATATGTGTGTGTGTGTGTGTGTGTGTGTATGTATGTATATATATATGTACAGATAGTTAATAAACAGCAAAATATGAAGACTCAAGGTATATAGGTATTTATATTGTCTTTCATTCTTTATGTCTGAAAATTATTTCAATATACACAGAAATAAAATACCTAAAAGCTATGTTTAAAGTAATATACTGACACAGAATAATACATCCTGAGTGCTATACTAAATGGCAGTCCCTGAGTTGGCTCTTGTCAGACAAGACATGTGACAGACAGAGCAATTGTCCTCCACACGGTCTCCGCCCAGCTCCAACTCTACTTCCAGTGGTCTCCATGGTTCCTGTGACTATTTCAGCTCCCATTGTTTCCAACGCAGGAACCACCACATCCACCCTACTCTGTCTCTTGGAGTCCAAAATATGGGAGAGAACACAGATCAATCTGCACCTACCTTCTAGCCTGTGGCACAACAGTCTGTGTTGACCAACACTCCCTGGTGTTCTCTTCCTTTTTCTAGGCTATCCTCAAGTAAGGTGGGGCCCATGTAACATGTCAGGGAGGAAAAGACCTATGCCACTTCCAGACCCACAGGGTGAAAGGCTGTAAAGCCATCTCCATCCCTTGCTCCTTTTACTGCAGCAACCTTGTGGGCTAAGTGAGCCCAGTGTTGCAGCTGCACAGTGGAAGAAGATGCCTCACTCCTATCACAGGCAGGGACAGGAGCCTTGAGTGTTCATGATGGTAAGTCACAGAGAGGTCAGGCTTTGCCTGCTGTGGCATCAAGTCTTAGTCATCCTAATGCAGTCAACATGGAAGGCAAACATACCACACTCCTGTCGAAAGGCATTTTCTTTTGCTTCCATTGCTTTTATTTTGATTCTATTTCTAATAATACCTAACCCTTATTGCTTACTACAGACACAATGATTTACAAATACTCTCAATGTTCTCAGCAACGTAGTGATGGAGATATGATGATCATTCCCATATTGTGCATGAGGAAATGGAGGTTCAGAGAAGTAATGTGCCCGTTATGCTGGATTCAGGCTCAGTGCTTATCCAACTCTAACTCCAAAACTGTTCATTAACCTATGCTAATGCCCACGTACATTATTCTCTAGAAAAATACAGAGAACTGAACACCCCTACCTTTTACACTGAACCTCAGAGCCAGGGCTAGGGTTACCCTTGTCTCCCTTGAGGCTGGCCCAGACCTACAGCAAGTTTAGTTCTTCTAATGGTTAACAGCATAGAGTGTACTGTATGGACCAACAGCCCTCTGGTAGGGACAACTCTCCCTACTTTCCTGCCCACAAAATATACACACAAATAACTTGTTTTCATTTTTGCTATAATGTTTATTTCTCATCATAATGGGAAAACAGATATAAAAAAATACCAATCTTAATGGAGAAGCCCCTGACCTATGTACTTCAGGTTGAACTATCTGCAATTGCCAATATTCAGTTATTCTTGACTTACAAGAACAGTAATTTCATATGCTTTACTTTAATGGTTTTGTCTCTTCTCAAAGGGTAACAGCAATTCTACTTTTGCAGCCAGCTTACTCTTTCCTTAAATCCTGTTTTTAGCACCCAATTTGGTATCTCTGAGGATTTACCTATACAGCAACAAGAGTATTTGAACAGGGAATAAGGGAGAGTGACAGACAGACAGCAAGAGAGACAGTGTGGTGGAAGTCCTTTTGTCATGACATTGTCCTCACACTGTTTGCCTTTGTTTTACCTATAAAGGCCAGATGTGTCAGCCTCTGGCACGCAAACAATAAAGCACTAAAATGGCCTGCAATGGAATGACTTGGAGATAAAATACACAAAACCAACCAGTACATTTGAAAATGGATTTCTCAGCCTAATGGTGAGTTATCGGCCTTTAGCAGCACTAATCCCAGAAGAAAACCTATTTATCCCTATGTGAGAATTAAAATTTCTTTCTCATTTATTGATTGGTAACATTTATAAGAAACAATTTTACTTCTTTCATTTTAAATTGATTTCTCTTCTTAGTAAGCCTGTACTTTCTGAGAGCACTGAGGCAAAGAATTCATTTAATTTCACTTTTGAAAATCAATGTCTCCAAGACCCTTTCAGTCAGTGGATCACCCTTGCTACCCATTAGGCACCTTTCTAGGCTGTTCACTGACCTTTTGTGTCTCATGTAATATCAGAGCACATTTTGTTAGTCTTACATGAAATGTCTTTGTCATTTTCCACCTCTGCACTCTCTTTTTGAAACTTTCAACCTCATTTTGCAATTTTTCAGCTTCTCTTTTCGGACTTGACAACTATTATGTGTCTTTTGTGCCCTTAATTATAGATTGTACTTTGAGGTTCATTCATGTTGGTCTTTTGGAATCCTACCACTCTACTGACTATTATGAAGCAAGGCTTTTCCTCCCTGGGAACATTATTTGCCTTTAAATTATTTTTTTCATTCTAATTCTGATTAATTTTGTACTATATTTTTTACTATTGGCCCTTTCCACACAAATCTCAAGCTATCCACAATTGTGCTGATCAAGACCTATTTTTTTCAGAATCTTTTTTTTTTTTTTTTTTTTTTTTTTTTTTTTTTTTTTTTTTTTTTTTTTTTTTTTTTTTTTTTGAGACAGGGTCTCGCTGTATAGTTCAGGCTGGCCCTGAGCTCACTATGTAGCCCAGGCAAGCCTGGAGCTCAGCAATCCTCCTGTCTCTGCCTCCCCAGTGCTGGGATTACAGGTGTGAGCCACCACGCCCAGCACTGTGGTATGTGGTATTGATGGCTGGTGGGCGTGAGTCTCCATGCCCAGCATTGTATGTGATTACCGGGGATCAAACTCAAGACCTTGAACTTGCAAGGCAGGTGCCAGAACCACTGAGCTAACCTTCCAGCCCTTTCTTCAGAATCTTAATTACTTACATTTCAATGTGAACTTTCTGTGCCCAGATTAGAAAAGAAAAAAAAAAACCACAGTGTCCAAAAGTAGAAAGATATATATAACAGGAGCTGAAAAGGTACTTTCTGAAAGAAGCAACAAAAATATAAAAGCTCACCAAAAAATAAGAAAAAGAAAAAAATAAAGAATGGTTTCTTGAAGAAATATAGAATGTGAAATACTGAATTAAAGCAAAGTGTAATTGCATCTTACAAAAGTTAAGAGTAAACAACCTTAATGTCTCATGTCCCAAACACCAAAACAGCTGCTACTAAGAACATCCGATGTTAAATGGACAGCCATCTCGTTTTATGTAAACTAATGCAGTGTCTGTTCCATGAGTTTCTCTCTCAAGATGACCCCCCCAATCCTTCCCCAGGATGCCATCAGAGTCCTTGTCATAAAACCATACTTAATTATTTCTGTACCAGGAAACCATCTAGTGGAACTCTTACATCTAGAATAAAGCTCCAAACCTTACAGAACTTTAACTATATAGAACAAATTTACTTTTGATATTCACTTCTAGCTACTTTGCTTTCTTTCCAGGCTCTGAATGTTCCAAACAAAATGCTTCAAGGAACTTCCTCTCATATTATATATGTTCCAAGAATGTTTTTTCCTGCTCTAACCGTTCTTGTACTACTTTCTATTCATCTTTCATATAGATGCCTCTTCTTACCTGACTCCTTAAGTAAAACTAACTATCACCTTCTGCAAACATCATGGCTCATTATTTTTCTCTGACCATATCTTGGTTACCTGTTTACATCCCACTCTACCCTGAAAGCCATAAGATGGTAATTACAATGTTTACCATTTTACCCTAACACCCCAGAATCCAGCTAATAAAAATTGATAAGTATTGTATTGGGTAACTATTATACAAATAATTAAATAGGACAATATAGTAATCCAAAGCTTGATTTAACTCAAAGATTTATTTAAGCCTCTAGTTCCAAGCCTTTTACACAATCTTTGTAGGATAAATATGGGCTGCTTTGGGAATGTGTATTAACTATGGCTCATTCACAAGTCACCTTCAGGATGTGGAGCTATTTTTTAATACTGACCACAGGGATTTGCTGCCCATGATGTTCAACTTTTAGCAACTGGTATTCTCTTAAAGCTTAACAGGGTTTTTTCACCTATTCAGCTTCCACAATCTCATATGTCTCACTTTACTGAAGAGTCAAGATCACCTAGTAAATGGCATCTCCCTACACTGACAGCCTAAATAGGACAGATCAAGAGTCTCAGAAGGAAAAGCACTCCTAAAGGCCACTGACCTCTGACTATTTTGTGTTGAATCAACCTATTTTTCTGTCCTGTTAAGTCTAGTACAATAAGAAAGTTTGTCTACAGCTATACCATCCTGTACGCAGTACTCCTGTGATCTTGGAAGAAAAAGCTAAATATCTATGGGATAACTAAACACGCTATAGGTTCTCAGAGCCACCATTCCTGGACCATACTCTAGGAATTGTATTTGAGAGATGGAAAAAAAGTAAGTAGAAACTGCACTAACTCCTAGAAGTTTCTGAAAGCAACAACTACTTAATCCAATGCATTCTTCTTTATTTTTAAAATTTTGTTCTGTTCTCTTCAAATTTGCTCCTATAAAAGCAGGTAATTCAGTCAATTAAGGCACAGTGAAAATAAACTACATTGAATGAGTTTTGAAATGTTTGTATATTCAAGTTTACCCTTTAAAGTAATATCAAAGTTGTTGACTCAAGAGAAAAATTCCTGAGAAAAATTATGTAGATGCTATAAGTAGAAATAACAGTACTACCTTGATTTTTCAAAAAGTGACATTTTTAAATGTCAGGGAAAGGTAATCTGAAATTTAGAAAAGCCTTTGAGCATTTGGAAGGACAAATCCAAATCAAAATTACTTTTACAGAGAGGAAAAAACTGAAAATTATGTGGCTCGAGGCTCAGAGTGAAGATATTATTGAGAAAGTGTTTTCATATTAAGAGTTAATGGACTACCAAAACAGGTGAAATTCCAAGTGGACTAGAGCAAAGGTACAACAAAATTCTGTCCAAAATGCTGGTAGTATATTAGTAAATATAAAGCCCAATCATCAGCCGGTCATGGATAAGATGGCCCATGAACTTTTCAAAAAAAGACATCAAATAAAAATAAACTATAAAAAAACCAATTTGGATTGTTCTAATTCTAATTGCTCTAGTTCGTCAATGTGTCTGTTCACTTGGTTCTTTTATTTTTGGCAAATATTGTGTCTCATGGATGTCAGTACAGTTGTAGTATTTCTCCTTTGTTCACCCAACAATTGGTCTCAGCCATGCCTCTTGAATTCAGTCTTACCAGGTATATTACTAGCAACACAAACAGTTTCCGGGAGCCCTTCCTCATTCTGTTGAATGCCATAACCAACAAATAATTTCTGAATGTTTTTCCAAAGTAGCTCTGAAAGGTCTCACAGGCTCATCCTATGTTCTGATCCAACTAGGTCTCAGTCATGAAGTAAGAAATGAGTCATAAGTCAGAAATGAGGTCATAGTTTGGGAGCATTAATGGAAATTTAAACAAGTATTAATGGTCATTTGAACAAGGAGGTAATGCACTGTGTCTGTTAATCCTGATTATCAACTTGAGTGAACTAAGGGTCCCCTGGAGAAGTGACTGGAATATGATGATGCTGGCCTCATCAATGATTTAACCCACTTTTGAGTTCACAACTGAATGGGCTATTTCAGAAGGTGGCGCCTCGCTGGAGGTAATGAGCTGCAAGGGCATAGTCTTTGGGACTGTATTTGGTCCACTGACTTTTCCTCTCTGGCTCTTTCCAACCTTTTCTGCTTCCTGGCTGCCATGAATTTAGTCATACGTTTCTACTTTAGTGTCTGTGCCTTGCAGCCAGCTGACCATGGATTGAATCCTCTGAAACCATGTTCCAAGTAAACTCCTTTCCCTTTAAGTAATAGGTGTCAGGTATTTTGTCTCGGCTACAGAAAAGCTGGCTGAAACATGCATATTAAAATTTGGAAGAGTCAGGTGGGTTTCCTTCCCCGTGGGGTTAGAAAGCCAAGTTTGTAACACTAATAACCACAAAAAAGCCTACCACAGTTTCACCATGATGTGTTCCATAGAATGATGATAGGAAATTACGCTCAAATTGGATTGCATGATGAATGAATGGAGAAGAAGCTACTCAATTTTTCTCTTGGAGACTGAAAAAGCATACTAGTTTATTAAAAGATAAAACAAGTCTGACAACAAAGTTATCTAATTATGTTTGTTTAGTTAAATATTCAACATTGTATTTGCCAAAATTTTTACACTTTTAATTTAATTTTTAAATTGACAAACAAAAATTGTGCATATTGATTGTACACAACACATTTTGGACAAACCTTTTGGATCATTCAACACCTCAGAGATCAGGCATCCCGAGGAAAGGAAAACTAACCCATTCAGTCATTTATATTTACTGCTGCTTCTGGCTTTCCTATGCTACTAGATAACCTAGGGTTTGGTCATATGAAATCCTACAACAGAGATTCTTAAACTTCTACATGCTCACAGACCACTGAGTAATCTTTCAAAATGTAGCTTCTGAGTAAGCAGATCTACAGCGGGGCCACAGAATCTGCATTTCTATTAAGCCTACAGATGTTTTCAATACCACTGGGACATTTTAAGAAGCAAAGCTCTACAGAAACATTGCAATGGGAAGTTTTTCGTGCCTCCCATTTTACCTTAACTTTCTTAATAATGAATCTTCCTAAAATGCTACTTTCATTATGTCATGTTGCTGGCTAAACACTAAATGGTTTCCTCTTTCCTACAATATTAGCCATTCAACAATAGGTGTTTTTTCACCACTTTTAAAAACATGGAAAGTAGATTAAGAAAGTCTCTGCCCTTATATAGTTGAGTATGTAATGAATGAGCAAGAAACAATGTACAAAACGATAGGAGCCACAATAAGATGTAAATAGGTAATGTCTTGACATGTCAGCTGCCCTTTCTACCATGAGGGCTGACAGACAGTGCTGGGTTACTCCGCCCATCTGTGTGCTGTAATCACTAATACAATCAGCCCTAGGCAACTAAATTTAGTGCCTCAGGATCTCCTGCTCCTCAGGTGACTCTCATGGTTCACTAGCCTAGATGGTGAGGAACTGCTTACGTGAAACTCATTAGGAGGCAGACTCGCAGAGACCACCCTTTCCCAGGGACGCAGCCCCAAATCCAGGTCCTAACAAGCTCTCCAAGTAATTCTAATACATCAGCAAGCTTAAAAGCCACCAACTTAAACAATCAGTAAATCGCCCTTCAGCTCTAAAATGGTGTCCTTTTTACTTCTTACAGCCTTTTCAAGAACATCCAGTCTTTTATAGGCTAGAAATAAGTTCTGGAATTAGACCTCCCAGATTCAAAATGTAGTTTTACACTTAACTGTTGTGCACTATTAACAAATCACTTCTATTGTTTGCTCCAGGTCTTCATCTATGTACTATCTTCTTCCACAAAGATGGAAGATTTTTGTCCATTTTGCTGAAAGCTGTATCTCCAGCGCCTGACCTAAGGTCTGGAACATTATAAGCACCCCCCAAAGTACTGATATTAACATTGTTATTAGCAATTTGAACACTGCTTTATCAAAACCTAACAGTTTCAATACTTTTTTGTCTCAAATTGTGCTTAGGTCTTACTCTGTTTTACTGTGTTTCCTACCTAAAATGTTCTTCCGTTCAAAGTCAGCCCAGTTTAATTTCCACTTACATTCCAATTCTTCGATATTCCCAATGTATATCTCTCAGCCCCTAAATCTATACACTATTTACTATTTATACCACACAATTTAGCACTTAATTATCTTGATTTAGTGCCAGTGAAGTAAATCACTAATTTACCAAAAGAGGCCACATCATTTATAAGATATGAATCCCATAAGAGGCCCCACAAGAAACATAGGAAACCTTACCATCAATTACCCATGTTGTTTTTAAATAATAAACATGGCACCTTACATTTTACAAAGCACTTTTATAACATCTTCCTAGTTTTTACCAGGTAATCTCAAAGACTATGTCTCCTTTCTCTCATTTTTCCAAGAAATGTTTATGTGAACTAGGAAGAGCAGATTTCCACAGGAGAGAAAAATAAGAAGAAATAATAAAGCAGATAATAGAAGCAGGTAATGACCCAAGAAGTCATCTGTGATGTCACAGATGGAACAAAGTTGAGTCTCTTGTCCCTGTTCCCTGGCCAAATGGGTCTGCAAGACTTTTCACCCTCCCTGTGCTGCGGTCCAGGCAAACACTGCCAACTGATCAGAGCTGGGAGAGAAGGGCAGACCCACCTGCAGTGCTACAGTACAGCTGACTATAATCATCTCTCTTCTAAAAACACAGGAAATGATGCTAAGAAATTTTAAAAGACTTGTCCACACACACGCACACATGGTGCCAGAACCAAAGCCACTACTAGCCTCTAAACTCTGCATTCAGGACTCTCTACTCCGCTTAATCCATTTCTGAAATTCAGTATTTAAATTTCCATTTTAAAGTAATCAAAACATGAAAAGCAGGCCTGTGACAGAGAGTTTTTATACTAATGCTCCTGAATATGATGTTTAAATGAAACACGACAGCTTTGAGTCAAGTGATAGGCAGGGTTGCTCAGCCTGTTATTTTTTCAGTTTATTTCCCTAAACTGAGACGGTGCCATGACTGGAAATAGACAAAACAGATCATTTTAGTTCTGCTGTCCTAGAAAAAGAAAAGGAAAACAGTCTTCATTAACAGGAACTGGGCTCAACTCCAGTCCTGAAATAACATATTACAGAGTCAACTCTTTAAAGGTGACTTTTCCCTCAGCAATTGCAAGGCATTATTTTAAACAGGACTTCATGACTAAATTTAAATTTCTGGAAAATACACAGATTTGAAACCATATGAAGAAGAGCTGAAGCAGACAAACATCTATCTTTCAATAAATGATGAGTATTTCCTCACCATGAAAATTATGCCTGAATTTTAGTATTATAATTTTTGTGAAGAATTATAATTTCCCGAAGAGCTGCTCTCCAAATCATGATTTCTAAACACTACAATCACTTTCTTATTGCTGTCAGAATGAAACTGACTTGTCAAATTTTACCTCACCAACTGGTAATTCTATCTTGATTGCTCTCATTTTTAGGCACGCTATAATTGAAGCTGCTTTTTCGAGATAAACCATCCTCTAATACAGTTAGAAATTGCCTCTGGCACTGTCTGCATTAATCAAGGAAACCGGGAGGACAACTGAGAGTTCTGCTACATCCCGGGGTCAGTCCACTTTACCAGCTATGCTACTTAGCTTCAAGGTGCCAGCAGTGAGTCCACAGTCAAATCAGGTGAAAGGGAGTAGAACCCACGGAGGGGAATATCAGTAATACCCAGAAGCATGCTCTTCAGCAGGCACCCCAGGCCAGGGAGGAGCCTGACGCAGCCTCTCAGTCTAGACCCTGTGCTGCCCCTGCTACATGAGGAAGATTTTATCACCTGGACATACATGGCCACAATCCCGGTGGGCCTCAGAACAATCCAGACAGGGTCATGCTTACCAAGAGACCCCCAGACAGCCGGAGTGAGTCTCACTTTGACAGATCACTGTGTGTTATGCATGGAATTGAGAAGAAAAATGAAATCAGAGTTCGGCCAGTCCTCACCTGGCCATGAACTCCTTTGACACAGGGTACTTGTGATTTCTAAAAAGTGGACCAGTTATGCCTGAAGAATGATTTGTAGAATACTCTTCTTTCTGGACTAATTGTTCCAAACATTCAGAGATTGCTTCCGCTATATCACATTATTGAATCACTTCTTCAGTCAACGCGCTTATTTGTTTGGATAAAAGTTGCTATATTTAATAAGCAGAAATATTTTTAGTTGAAATCTCAGACACCAAGTACAAAGCCCTACTGCTTTCATAATACCCCAAATTCATTGAAAAATTATTGTGTGCTGGTTAAAAAAACACAACAGAAAAAAATGTGATAACTGAGAAGACTTACTTTAGAATCACACTTTCTTCCATTCCCAGCTCTGTGATCCTGAGCCAGTACAGTGGTACCTCAGTCCCTGAACTTAATTCATTCCACACTTCTGGGGAAGATGACCACCTTCAGGTCTGTGCAGGGAAGATGGCCACAGTCACGCTCATGAAAAGAAGCAAAATTCTGCTGAATTTTGAACCAACATATTATTGTACTTCAGTTTTTGCTTTTGTAAAATAATCAGAATGAAACATTTTCTGTATTCTGAGCACAGGAAAACAGAAAAAGTACCCTAAGAAGCTTGAACCATTATTGAAACCAAACATTACTTTCCTTCCCCAGTACCTTTTTACTAGCAAAGAAAATATGTTAAAATAATTTGTAATAGCATATATGGTTTAAAATATTAAAAAATGGGCCAGGGATGTAGCTCAGAGGTACAGTGACCGCCTGGCAAGTGTGAGGTCCTGAGTTCAATCTCTGGTACCCCAAAGAAAACAAACAAAAACAACAATAAAGAAAGAAAGAAATGGAAGCAGGGAGTTGTAGGGAGGGCAGGGGAATGGAAAAAATGAGAATCAAGATGTGTCATGTTCTGGTACAAACCCTCAATGTTGAATGTGATCATAATGCATATATAAAATGTACCAAAAAATCAATTTTAAAAAAATAAACAAAAAATAAAATCTTAAAAATTATAACGTCTTTTCTATTTTGCTGTATTTTATATTGCTAATTTAAACCATGCACCATTCATGCAATTGTATATCAAGTCTGAATGAATTATAACTGAGGTGTCAGGTTGAACTACTGAAATTGGTACCATACTGTGGATCTCTTTTTCCAGGAATATGCTACAACTTTATTTCTCCTCTCAATCAATCCCCCGATGGTAAAATATACAGAAGGAGAATCTATCCTTCTTCAGTTGGATGACTGCAATGTTTTATGACCTCTTCTCTATATAATCCTCTCTATTTGTGTTAGGTAACATGCATCTCCCAAAGTATTCTCCTTATTCATCTTCCAGAGCCTGCTTACAGCCTCTAATGTTGCAACTATAACACAATGTATGGTTTCAAAGCCAAATATATGTGGTCCCGTGGAAGAACACTGAGAAGAAAGCACATTTGATGCACCTGAGAGAATAAGCAGAGACAGCCTTTTGGTCATAACAACAGCAGGCTTGTCCATCTGTCTATCATCAGACTGAGTTATGCCCACTACTTATCAACAGGAGGTGGCCATGTGGGTATCACACCAAAATAGAATTTCTGCCATCGGGAAAATAAGATGAGGAAAGGAAAATAATTAACCATTTCAGTATCAGTTTCTAGCTTAGGATGATGTATGCATGAATTTCAGCTTATTTCTGGCATAGTTCAAAAACTTTTCATGCTTTATTTACTCTTTAAACATTTTCTGGATGTTTGCATTCTGGGCAGTTTCCATTGTGCTACCCACTGTGGACACAAAGAATAATTTATTCCTTTAGGAACTCTGTTTCATGAGAGGGACAGAGAAGTCAACAAATAACTTCAGTACAGCAATAAGATAAATGCTACTGCATATACAATATAGTATAGGAAGCCAAAGAAACAATTAACTATGAAGAACTATGATAATTTCATAAATGTGTAGGTCATCTTCTCCCTAATATTCCAGTGTTGGTATATGTGCCTAAGAAATCAAATACCAAGGTAGAACAGAAACTTCAGGCATGAAAAGATGGACTGTAAGTATCTATGTGTATCTTGCATAGAGTGAAAATGCTACTGTCTTTACCTCCATTTATTGTACTCTGTAGATATGCATGTTTAGATTTTCATGATTTTCATCTTCCCAACTACAGGTAAACAGGCTCATTTCTACAATACCAGTATGTTTCATAATGTGACCATTTGCTGGTCACAAAGTAAATATGGAAGTAGACATAGATGCAGCTGTAGAGATAAACACAAAGGAGAGATAGCTTTTTGTTTCTGGAAATACTATCTGTCATATAATTCTTAAATTTCACAATGACATTTTGCCTTCTAAGCAATATCCTAATAGGTAAGGATTGGCATTTAATAAAATTAAGATGTTAATACAAAAATCTTCCAAATGCTTTAAGACATGCTATAAAGACTTTCATCTGAAGAAACAGTGAACTGACGCACTCCAATTTAAGCTAACATAAAAAGTCTGGAAACTATCAGCTTAAAAATCCTATTTAAACAGTTTGAGAAGTAGTGGCATTAACTCCTCTCTAAAAGTTTTATAGATTTCAGCAGTAAAGCAATCAGGACCAAGACTTTTCTTTGTCAGTAGGTTTTCAATTACAGTTTCAATTTCACAGATTGATATTGGTATGTTTAGTATTTTTATATCTTCTTCATTCAACTTTGGAAGTCCTTATGTGTCCTGGAATCTATCCATTTTTTCTGTTTTCTGTCTTATTGTAGTGCAGATTCTTAAAGTAGGTGTTTATTTTCTTCTGAATTTCTGCTGGATTTGAGGTGATTTCTCCCTTTTCGTTCCTAATTGTATGGATTTAGCTTTTTCCATCCTTTGGTTGATAAGTTGGCTGAGAGTTTGTTAATTTTATTTATCTTTTCAAAGAACCAATGCTTTGATTGCTTGATTTTTGGTATTGTTCTCTTTGTCTCCATTGCCTTAATTTCTCCTCTAATTCTTTTAATTTCCTCCCTTGTATAAGCTTTAGGTTTATCTTGCTCTTCTTTTTCTAGTAGCTTGAGGTTCAGCATTAGGTTCCTCATTTGAGCCCATTCTGTTTTCCTAGTATGAGGATTCACTGCTATGAACTTCCCTCGCAGAAATGCTTTCATTGTGTCCCATAGCTTCCTCTATGTTGTATTGGCATTATGATTTAATTGTAGAAACTGATTAATGTCTTCTGCGATCCACTGGTTGCTCAGGAGACTGTTTTCAAATGCTGGTGGGACTGTGGGGGGAAAGGAGCCCTTCTAAACTGATGGTGGGAATGTAGGCTGGTGCAACCACTGTGGAGATCAGCGTGGAGAGTGCTTAAAAGACTAGGACTTGGGGGTCCCATTTGACTCTGCTATTCCCTTGCTAGATATATGCACACAAAAAAATTGAAGAATCATACCACAGTGATATATGTGCACCCATGTTTATAACAGCTCAGTTTGTGATAGCTAAATCTTGGAAACAGCACAAATGCCCATCAACAGGCATTTTGATAGAGATTGGATAAAGAAAATATGGGGTATTTTTTTAGAATGTAGTATTATCTCCCATAAAGATAAATTTGAATTATTTATACTCAAGTAGATGTACCTTGAGGACAAGTGAAATAAATAGAACACAGATTTTAAATACCATATCATTTCTTTGGTATGAGAAACTGAAGGTATAAATGAGTTCCATAATGTATGATAGGTAATGTGAAATAGGAAGAAAATATTCAAAAGTAAAAGACAAAAGAGGTGGAGAAAAGTAAAGAAGGGAAAAAAATTGATAGTAAAAGAAAAGGAAACAAAGCTTATGTGTATAGGGGCCAGGGAGTAGTAGGGAGGGCAGGGGAATGGGAAAAAATGAGAATTAAGATGTAACATGTACTGTACACTCAGTGGTGAATATGATTATAATGTATATACAAAATGTACCAATAAAATCAATTTTTTAAAAGCCTATTTAAATGTCTATTGACTGGTGCTAACACATGGACTTGGGACATTCACTTCTATTTCATATGAAAATTAGTGTTCCTCTCGAAGGCAATTCTTTGCCAAGTCTCATCTCAGTTATCTCTGCCTTTAGCCTTTCTCTTTGTTGTCCCTGAGCCACATGTCACCCTGGAGTTTTACGTATAAAGATCCAGGTATTTCCCTCCAGGAGCTGAGCCACACAGAACAATGCACATTCACAAGTAAACTGTGAGGTAGTTGGCCCCGAATTCCTGCACCAGATTCATCAGGACCTGAGTCTGCCTGCTGAGCCACTCAGGAAAGGCGCCACACACTTCCTCACCCTGTCCTGATGCCCTACCCTGGAGGCCATCGATACTGAAGTGTGTTACCCACTGAAAATCTCAGGAGAACACGGTCACATGGTCACCATGACCCATCAATCTACAAAAATATCAGAATCCTAAATTTTATCTCTAACCTTTACTCCACTCACATTTATCTTTTTTGCATGTCAATTTCATTTGTACCATATCCTTTTCTAATAAAATCCACAGTGCCCATGGGTATATGTATTTTCCTAGAGTTTTTGTTTGGCCCATTTGTCAATGCATATAAATCCTTAGTCACTTTTTTTTTTTTTGAGACAGGGTCTCGCTTTGTAGTTCAGGCTGGCCCTGAGCTCACTGTGTAGCCCAGGCAAACCTCAAACTCAGCAATCCTCCTCTCTCTGCCTCCCAAGTGCTAAAACTATAGGCGTGAGCCACCACACCCAGCACTGTGGTGTGTGGTATTGATTGCTGGTGGGCGTGAGTCACCACGCCCAGCATTGTATGTGGTTACCTGGATCAAACTCAGGACCTCGTGCTTGCGAGGCAGGCGCCGGAACCACTGAGCAAAATCTCCGGCCCCTTAGTCACTTCTTGATGAGTTCCTCTTATAACACCTAGCCAGCTTCCCAAGTACTTTAATTATTATTTAATGTTTCCCACTAATAGTGGAGGTGCTAGTGGTGGTGTCTCCTGC
>PVIC010013511.1:0-26721 GCA_004025085.1 Thryonomys swinderianus
GGCCCTGAGCTCACTATGGTGCCCAGGCAAGCCGCCGCGAACTCAGCAATCCTCCCGTCTCTGCCTCCCGAGTGCTGGGATTACAGGCGTGAGCCACCACGCCCAGCATTATATGTGGTAACCGGGGATCGAACTCAGGTCCTTACGCTTGCGAGGCAGGCGCCGGAACCACTGAGCTAACCCTCCGGCCCTGTAGTTTTCTTTTTTGGTGGGATCTTTCTCTGCCTTTGGAATCAAGGTGATGGTTGCTTCAAGGAATGATTTGGGGGAGTACTGCTTCCCTTTCAATTTCATTAAAGACATTGAGAAGTACTGGTGTTAACTCTTCTTTAAAAGTTTTGTAGAATTCAGCAGTGAAGCCGTCAGGACCAGGGCTTTTCTTTGTTGGTAGGTTTTTCATTATATTTTCAATTTCACAGATTGATATCAGGTTGTTTAACATTATTATATCCTCTTTGTTCAACTTTGGAAGTTCATAAGAGTCTAGGAATCTATCCGTTTCTTCTAGACTTTCCATCTTCTTGGAGTACATATTTTCAAAGTACATGTTTATTATCCTTTGGACTTCCTCTGGATCTGTACTGATTTCCCCATTTTCATTCCTTATAGCATGGATTTGAGCCTTTTCCTTCCTTTGTTTGATAAAGTTGACTAAGGGTCTGTCAATTTTTTTTATCCTTTCAAAGAACCAATATTTGATTCATTAATTCTTTGTACTGTTCTCTTTGTCTCCATTGTATTAATTTCTGCTCTGACCCTAATAATTTCCTCTCTAGTATGTGCCTTGGGTTTGTTTTGCTCCTCTTTTTCTAGTTGTCTGAGGTTTATCATTAGGTTGTTTATTTCAGTTTGCTCTATTTTCCAAGTGTAGGCATTCATTGCTATGAATTTCCCTGGTAGAACAGCTTTCATTGTGCCCCATAAGTTCCTGTATGTTGTACTGGGGTTGTCATTTAGTTGTAGAAACTGTTTAATTTCTTCTTTAATTTCTTTTGTGGCCCATTGGTTGGTTAACAGAGTGTTGTTCAATTTCCATGTGTTTGTAAGGATCTTGGAATTTTTTCTGCTATTCAGCTCCAGTTTCAGGGCCCTATGGTCTGATAGTATGCAGGGGATAATTTTGATTCCTTTGCATTTACTTAAACCTGTTCTATGAATTAGAAGGTGATCTGCTTTGGAGAATGAACCATGAGCAGCTGAGAAGAAGGTATACTCTGGCTTTGTAGGGTGAAATATTCTATAGGTGTCTATTAAGTCCGTTTGCTCCAAAGTTTGATTTAGCTCAAGTATTTCCTTATTGATTCTTTGTCCAGTTGATTTGTCAGTTTGTGACTGTGGAGTATTGAAGTCCTCCACTACTATTGTATTCGTGGTTTACTGGCTTTTCATGTCCAATAATGTTTGTTTTATGTAGTTGGGTGCATTAGAGTTCGGTGCATAAATATTTATGATTGTTATTTCTTTCTCTTGGATAGTTCCTCGTACGAGGATATAGTGACCTTCTTTATCTCTTTTAATCAGTTTGGGTTTGAAATCTATTTTATCTGCAAACAAGAGTGCCACTCCTGCTTTTTTGCAGTTTCCTGTGGCATGGAAGATTGTTTTCCAACCTTTTATTTTCAGTCTCTGGGTTTCCTTCTGAATTAGGTGTGTTTCCTGTAAGCAGCAGATTGTAGGATCTTGCTTCTTGATCCAATCTGCTAGTCTGTGTCTTTTAATTGGCCCATTGAGTCCATTAACATTAATGGTTATGACTGATATGTACATATTCAGAGCTGCCATGTTCCCCTGTTCTTGTTATTTTTTTTTTCCTTCCTTGCTTTTCCCCTTTTCTATTTAGTTTCTTGTTTGCCCCAGTGAGTTCACTCTCCTGGGTCTCGTGGGCATGGAATGTTCTGTGTTTTTTTCCAAGATATTCTTTAGAATGTTTTGGAGTGCAGGTTTTGTATTTGTGAAGTTTTTCAAGTGCTCTTTGTCATGGAAGTATCTTATTTCCCTGTCTATTCTGAAAGGTAGTTTTGCAGGATACAACAGTCTAGGTTGGTGGTTGTTTTCCTGCAATGCTTGAAATACTTCCCTCCACGCTCTTCTTGCACTGAGTGTTTGTGTTGAAAAGTCTGCTGTCATCCTAATGGGCTTCCCTTTGTAGGTGATTTTCTTCCTTTCTCTCACTGCTTTCAGTATTTCATTCTTTTGTTGTACATCTGGAACCTTGATAATTATATGTCTAGGTGTAGATATTTTTATGTCATGGCATTTTGGACTCCTATAGGCCTCTTTTATCTGCATGTCCATTTGTTTTTCTGTGAAGTTTTCTGCCGTTCTGACAACAGTTTTTTTTTTATGTCTTTTGCATTGTCTCCTGCTTCCTCAGTGACTCCAATCAGTCTTATATTATTTTTCTTTGAATCATCTAGAAGCTGTTAGATTGATTTCTCATGGTCCCTTGTCCTTTTCCATAGATTATGTCTTTCCTGCTCATTGGTTGCTGTTCTTTCCTCTAGGTCTGAGATTCAGTTCTCTGCTTCATTCATCCTACTTCGCAAGCTTTCATTCTCCTTCATCATCACCTGGAGCTCTGCTTGAAGCTGTTTAAAAGGTTCCATTGCTTCTTCTATCTTGGCTTCTATCATTTCACTGATCTCTTCTTTAATGATGTCTTTCACTCTGGACATTATCTCTGTTTTGATCTCAGAGATGAGTTCTGATTTCCATTGTACTAGATCCGCTTTAGTTACCATCTCAAAGAGTCCTGGTGTTTGAGTTTCAGTTTGCTCTATTTCCCTTTTCTCTGAATTTTCCTGTGGTTGGTGATCTTTGTGTCTGGTTTTTTGTATATTTTCTCATTTCTACTCTTTTGTTGTTACTAATGCTATTTGTTTAATTCCTTGCCTGATGACACAGCAGTGTTTGTTGCAGGTCTCTTTCTTTCAATTATCTGGGGCCCTTTGGAAGTGTCATCTTCCTGGGTTATCCTCCTTGAATCTGTAATGACCCTTGAGAGTTCTCAGTTCTGACACATTATGGGAGGTATTTGAACAGAACAATCACATCATCTTTGTTACCATAATACAATCAGTGCCAATATCGGTATTAAACACAGTAAATAAAATGAAAAGTTTTGTTAATTTCTATTCTGAAGACTTTGAGCTCATGAGTTACCTCTATGTCCATATGCCAAAATTTAGAATTAGTCAGCAATGTGTATACAACATGTAGATAGTAAATGTACCCTCCGAATCCTTTGGGGATAAGAGGTCACTGGGGAATCAGGGAGGTAGTGAGACAGGAGAATGAAATAGGCTTAGCAGATTTATAAAGATCACCTAGACTTGAGAACCTTGTATATGCCAGGGGTAACAGAGGATAAAAGGGCATATATAAAACAGTGCCAACTGTATGCTCTAACCGCTGGAGACCTTGCACACCTTCTTATAATAGTACAGGAGAAGAGATAGGGCAGCCTAAGAGTCTTTTACTTCTGGGTATTGCTTCTGACATGAAGATAGGAGAGAGTGTGGGGACAAGAGGTGAATAGAGGGATCTAGAAGATGGCAAAACAGAAGCGAGATTCCTTTGTTTTTTTATCTTCCCTGGTCTGTCAGTGCAGCTCCGGTGTGTAGGGATGCAGGAAATTGCTCCGGGCTCCTCTTGGGCCTGTGTCATCACAACGCAGCTCTGGGGTGGAGTGGGGGTCGGCTGGCAGACCGCACACCTCTGAGCTGGGAATGGCACCCAAGGTCTGCGAACTGAGTCCTTTAGATGCAGCTCCCCTGAAGTTGTCCGAGCTGGTGCTATTCTCCTTTTATCAGACCCTTTAATATTGCCTCACAAGTCCCTAAGGCATAATTAAATTATTTTCCATCTTTTTGTTGTATTCTTTTGTTTTTATAATTTGTTAATTAATTTTACTTTCTCTGTGCATCGCCTTTGTTATTTTGCCTACTTAGTAACTTTTAAAATTTGAATAATTTATAATTTTTATTTGTTTGTTTTTTTTTTTTTTTGAGACAGGGTCTTCTTTGTAGTTCAGGCCAGCCCTGAGCTCACTATGTAGCCCATGCAAGCCTCAAATTCAGCAATCCTCCTGTCTCTGTCTTCCAAATGCTGGGATTACAGGTGTGAGCCACCACGCCCGGCTGGCTATTGTTTAATAGTTGTAATTTTTCAGCCAAGAATGTTCATATATTTATTCATTAAAAATGTACTTTCTTGGGCCAGAGGGTTAGCTCAGTGGTTCTAGCACCTGCCTCGCAAGTGCAAGGTCCTGAGTTGAATCCCCACTAACTACATACAGTGCTGGGCATGGAGACTCACGCCCACCAGCAATCAATACCACATACCACAGTGCCAGGCATGGTGGCTCACGCCTGAAATCTCAGCACTCGGGAGGCAGAGACAGGAGGATTGCTGAGTTCCAGGCTTGCCTGGGCTACAAAGTGAGCTCAGGGCCAGCCTGAACTACAAAGTGAGACCCTGTCTCAAAAAAAAAAAAAAAAAAAAGTACTTTCTTACTACTCACTCCTCCACCAGAAAAAATGTGATGGTAATAAGAGAAGGGAAAGAAAGCTTATATATTTATGGGGTGGAGAGTTGAGGGGTGGATGGAGGAACAGGAAAAAATGAGAAATTATGTCATATACTGGTACAAATTCCCAATATTGAGTGTGATCATTATGGTGTATATACAGTGTACCAATAAAGATAATTTTTTTTTTTTTTTTGCTTTTTGGAGACAGGGTCTCGCTTTGTAGTTCAGGCTGGCCCTGAGCTCACTATGGTGCCCAGGCAAGCCGCCACGAACTCAGCAATCCTCCTGTCTCTGCCTCCCGAGTGCTGGGATTACAGGCGTGAGCCACCACGCTCAGCATTATATGTGGTAACCGGGGATCGAACTCAGGTCCTTGCGCTTGCAAGGCAGGCGCCGGAACCACTGAGCTAACCCTCCGGCCCAAGATAATTTTTTTTTTTCTTTTTGGAGACAGGGTCTTGCTTTGTAGTTCAGGCTGGCCCTGAGCTCACTATGGTGCCCAGGCAAGCCGCCGCGAACTCAGCAATCCTCCCGTCTCTGCCTCCTGAGTGCTGGGATTACAGGCGTGAGCCACCACGCCCAGCATTATATGTGGTAACCGGGGATCGAATCAGGTCCTTACGCTTGCGAGGCAGGCGCCAGAACCACTGAGCTAACCCTCCGGCCCCCCAAGATAATTTTTTTAAAGTTTACTTTCTTTTATCTCTTTGAGCATAGTGTAAAGTTGCCTACTCATTCTAATATCCAGGTCACTCCGCTATTGTTTTCTCTTAATTGTTTTTGCTCTTGAGAATGGATCATTTTTCTTCTTTGTATCATAAGTAACTTTGGGGTATATTATGAACATTACAAATTATATGTTGTAGCAGCAGCTTGATTGTGTTATGTCCTTCTGAGCTGTATTTTTCTTAAGCAGAGGCTAATTTGGCTGTAGTCTACCAAGCAAACTTTTTTTGTACTGTGTAGCAGCTCAAATGTCATATCATAGCTGAGTTGCTCTGAGCTCATCCTATGGATGTGTGGCTCAGGTGGTCACATAGAGATTTGGACAGAATTTTGTATGCAGGCTTTGTGGCTCTTCCTTTCTAATTTACTTTAGGATTCCCCCTTATATTCCATTGTGTATAGTTGTTCCTAGCCTTTATGCCTCAGTCTTGAAATCACTAAGACATTCTGTTTTCTAATGGCAATGTGGCTGCCTTATACAGAATAGATTGGGGCCTGCTTTTAAAGTGAAGCTGTTAAAAAAGAAATGAATCTCATTTTATGTTGCTGTCGTATTCAGATAGCAACTCTCCTGTAGTATTTGCTGTTTGGTTCAGTCTTTATTGCCTTCAGAGTATTTTTTTAAATTGAAGTCTTTATTGGTACAATTTATATACATCTCACAATCACATATAACATTGGGGAATTTGTACCAGTATATGACACAAGTTAATTCTCATTTTTACCCATATCCCTACCCACCCACACCTCCCTTTATACATACTCTTTTATTTTCTTTGTGAATCATATTTATTCCTTCCCCTCATTACATTCCCACACCAAATTTCCTATGGAAATTTTCCACTCTATAAAAGCTGTCATACTTTCTAGAGCTCATTTGCACCTACAGGTGTTCATGTCAAAGAGAAGATCCGGAATTTGCCTATCTGTGATCTATTGATTTCACTTATTAGTATATCCTCCAGGTGTCTCCATTTGTACCTAAATGGATCGATCTTGTCATTCTTTATGGCAGAGTAATACTCCATTTTAAAAAAAATTCACATCTTCTTTATCTACTCTCCAGTTGATGGACATTTGGGTTGTTTCCAAGATTGAGCTATCACGAACTGAGCTGCTATGAACAAGGGTGTACATCTGTCTGTCCAATGTGATTTTTAAAATTCTTTTGGGTATATTCCTAGCAGGGGGATAGCAGGGTCAAATGGGACCCCTAGTCCTAGTTTTCTGAGAAATCTCCACACGGATCTCCACAATGGTTGCACAAGTCTGCAATCCCACCAACAGTGGAGAAGGGTTCCTTTCTCCCCAAATCAACAGCCTTTGTCTACACAAGCAACAGACTCACTGAAAGAGAAATTGCAGAGTTAATCCCTTTCACAATAGCACCCAGAAAAATGAAATATCTAGGAATCAACCTAACAAAGGAAGTGAAAGACCTCTACTCTGAAAACTATAGGACTCTGAAAACTGAGATAGAAAAGGAAACCAGAAAGTGGAAAGATATCCCTTATTCCTGGGTAGGGAGAACCAACATTGTCAAAGTGGCTATATGATACAGAAAGAAAATAAAAGAGCATGTATAAGGGGGGAGGAGGGGGGAGTGGGTAGGGATATGGGTAAAAATGAGAATTAACTTGTGGCATATACTGGTACAAATTTCCCAATGTTATATGTGATTTTGAGATGTATATAAATTGTACCAATAAAGAATTCAATTAAAAAAAAAAGTGGCTATACTCCCACAACTACTCTACAGATTCAATGCAATTCCAATGCAATATTTCACAGAGCTAGAGAAAATAATACAAAAAATTCATCTGGAAACATAAGAAACCTAGAATAGCAAAAGCAATTCTAAGCAACCACGACATGGCAGGGGGTATTACAATCCCCAATTTAAAACTCTACTATAAAGCTGCTGTGATAAAAACTGCATGGTACTGGCAAAGTAACAGACCCGAGGACCAGTGGAATAGACTAGAAGACCCAGAAACAACTCTGGATACACTAAGCCACCTGATCTTTGACAAAGGAGGCAAACATCCCCAATGGAAGAAAGACAGCCTCTTTAACAAATGTTGCTGGGAAAACTGGGCTTTAGCCTGCCAAAAACTAAAGCTAGACCTATCTCTTTCACCATGCACAAAACTAAACTCACAATAGATATGAGACTTAAATATTAAAACAAACAATAAGCCTGCTGGAAAACAGGCTAGGTAAAACTCTTGGAGACAGAGTATTTTTTTTTTTTTTAAGTAATTGGCCATAGTAGAAATAACATTTCAGCCTCATTTAAGAACTTCATAGGGCTGGAGATTTAGCTCAGTGGTTCTGGCATCTGCCTCACAAGTGTAAGGTCCCAAGTTTAATCCCCAGTATCACGTACACAGTGCTGGGCATAGTGGCTCATGCCTGTAATCCCAGCACTTGCGAGGCAGAGGCAGGATTGTTGTGAGTTTGAGACCAGCATGGGCTATAAAGTGAGATCCTGTCTCCAAAAAAAAAGTTGTGTAGTGTTCCATTGTGTAATTGGTCCATAATATATTTAATTAGGCCTACCCTGATGAACAGTACATGTTTCAAATATCTTGGCTGTACTGATGTTGCAGTGTGTATCATATCATTGTCTGTTTTAGCCATGTGTGAAACATTCTTTTGGGAATGTGGAATATATATCAATAAATGAATCAGACATTCTTACCTTCATGAAGCTTATATTCTAGTCAAACAACAAAAAAGAACTCTTTTTTTTTCTGTACATTGGATAGTAAAAGCACCATCAACTAATGACAAAGTAGAGAGTATAAAGGAATGGTGACTACAGCTTTAAGTAGAGCCATCCCACCCAGCGGCTGAGACAGGAACACACTGTGAAGGAGCAGAGGGAGCGAGCCCAGAGGATGTCTGAGGAGAGCAGGTGTCAGCCATTGCCAGAGGAGTGGGAGGGGCAGTGTGGGGCTGAGGTGAGGCCTGTGAGCCATCATGGATCAGCCAGTGTTTCCTGAGTGCAGTCCAGAACCACTCCGGTTTTGAGTAAGACAGGGACAGCATCTGACTTAAAGTGTTAGAATAGTTAGATGCTACAATACTCCAGCCTATCTATACATAAGACTTGGGACTGTTTCAGAGGTTTTTTTTTTTTTGCCAGTATAACCAGGTGAAAAAAGATGCCTCTTTGACATGTTTATTGGAATTTGATTGTGAAGTTGAGCATTTAATCATACATGAAGGTCATTTATATTTTCTTTTCTGTGAAGTATGAGTTTATAACTTTTGCTCATTTTACATTGATTTAATTTTCTTAATGGTTTATTAAGTCAGTTAAGTCAGTATTTTTAAAAGCTTCTCGTGTGCCTCCATTTTATAGGCAAGGATGAAAGTAGTTGTTTTAAGGTCAGAGTATGCCCAGCTTTGAGAAGAACCATCACAGCTAGACCCCCTTTGTCTTGTACTTACCTCCCCAGCCGGATCCCACACACTTTGTCACTTTGAACTCACCCTTCTGAGAGGCCTAGTTTGTTTCACTCCCACACACCTGACAGAGCCTGGCCCTTATGAGGCCAGTTTCCTCTCTCATAATCATTGTCTTGAGAGGAGGGATAGTTCTGTAGTGTTGTGGTTAAGTGGACTGTAGAGTCAGTCTACCATTGTTTGAAATTGGGTTTACCTTGGCTAAGTTAAATAATTTCTCTGTTCTTCATTTTGCTAAGTTATAAGATGGAAATTATAATTATGTTTGCCTTAGAGGGCTACTGTGAAGATTTGATGACTTGCTGAATGCAGTACTGGCATCTGTTAAACTGCCTAGTAGTTGCTAACTGTGACTCTCTCATTTCACATATATTAATTGGATTCCTTTTAAGTGATAGACATCGTGCTATATAACCAGACATGGGACCACAGTGGATGAGAGTTCCTTTTTCCTTGTGTGCATGCAGAAATCAGTCTCCTGCAGCCTTCTTAGACCATAACCTTAGGAATAGCATGAGGATCATTTACTTCAAGTTTTCCCTTTGTTGAAGAATTCTTTGGTTTCTTGTGTTCTCAGCCATCTGCTGGGCAGTTCTGACCTGCTTGTTTATTTTCACTTTTTAGAATTGCATTTTGGTAAGACAAAAATTAAGTGACAAAATTAGAAGTTTTAGCCCTTCAACTACTCGACTTCATCCTGAGTTTAGGTCTGAAGTGTTCAGTTTCCTGGCTGGAATTTCTTATGGATAATGGTGATTTAGATTCCTGAGAAACCACCACAGCCCCACTTTTGTCAGTTCCGAGCACTCTGTGCTTTGAGTTCTCAGGGTTTGAAATCTCCTATCACGTGGGTTTCTCTCAAGTCTCAGAAGAATTATTCTTGTGCAGATAAGATCAAATGGTTTTATTTCCACGTGTTTCTTTTCTTCTGTTGCTTGATTTTTTTTTTCCACAGGAAAATAGAATAGTAAGTAGAATTTGCTTAAATAGATTTGTACTTCACTCCCATATGGATCTCAGATTTTCGGAATTTCTCCATGCCACTTCCTGAAGTACTTCTGGAACCTTGTACAAGAGTTTGAATGACTCATTGGCTTTGATTGACATCTCATCTTTTTGAGAACATATTGAAGGCATTCTCTAAATAAAGGCAGGTAGACTTTTTTTTTTTACTGTATTGAATTTATTAGTTGTCTACATACTCCATTTTAAAACTTAAAAAATTATTTTGTGTTCTGATCTTTCCTAAATCTGAATCAGTCTTTTATGTCAGCTTTCCATAGTCAGTACTTCTTATGTAATGAAATAATCTTAACAGAATCTATGCTGTCATCAATTTGGTCTTTTCTTTTTTTCTTTTTTTGCCCTAATTCTTTTGCATTCTTTTTGTCTTTCTCCCTTATTCCTCCATTTCTCTTTAAGATGAATATAAGCAGCTTAAGTTATCGATCTCTCTTACTTTTGGGTAGGATTGAGGTTCTTAGGCAGTTGTGTTTGGGCTATATATTCAGTCATTTCAGGTGTTATTCTCATCATAGCTTATGGCTTTTCTCATTTTGGGTTTCTTGGGAACTTAATATTTATCAATTTCCCAAGCTTTTTGGCTTCAGTTACTAGAGCCTTGACACTCACTTCTTTTATTTCCTTATGATTTGTTGACATTTTCATCTTCTCTGGTGAAAATATACCTCTTCAAAAATACATGAGTGACTGAACTCCTACACTGAGACTGACCAAGAGGACTCAGCATAGTCTATAAAGAATGTAACCACAACATATAAATGGAAGTCCATTAAGATATACGACAATGAATTTTTTTTTTAATGTTTTGAGACAGGGTCTCGCTTTGTAGTCCAGGCTGGCCCTTTAGCTCACTATGTAGCCCAGGCAAGCCTCGAACTCAGCAATCCTCCTGTCTCTGCCTCCCGAGTGCTGGGATTATAGGCGCAAGCCACCATGCCTGGCTAAGACAAACAATTTTAAAAATTGTAATGGCTTATTGTTTTACTTTAAATTCTTTTGGAGATGTATTTAGTTGGCTTCCACAGTGAAGCTTTTTCCCATTGCCTGGTATGTTAAAGTATACTGGCATTCTTTTTTTTTTTTTTTGCAGTACCAAGGATTGAATTTGGGCCCTTATGTGTCCAAGGTTGGTGTGGTACCACTAGAGCTAAATCCTCAGCCCTTGTACTGGCATTCTTGAATAAGGAATGCTCCAAATGTCAGGTGTCTTGAGGAAATGTGAAACCACAGTATGAAATTTCTCAGGGGCTGCCACTGAGCTTGTGAAAGAAAGGCTAAAGCTATGTCCTTGTGACTGCACCCCTGTCCTGGACCCCTCCTAAGTAGAGCTGACAACGTGGAGCTAAAAGTGTGGTTTCAGGGTTCCCTGAGGAGCTGGTAGCTAAGATTATTCCTTACAGGGAATAACAAAAGCATGAGTTGCTGAAGAATCATAGAGACATTATGGAAGACTTGTAAGAAAGTTGATGGGTTTGTTGTCAAAAAACAAGAGACTGAACAACCAGTTTCCTGAACCTTGTGTGTTCTGCATGGTGTGCAAGTTGCCCAGCATTGCCCTGCCAGTCAGGGCTGGGCCAGCTCATGCTTTTTCTGCTACACCATCCTAACTTATGCAAACGTTTGTTCTTTGGGAATTTTAAGATCTCGTGGCAGATTTATTTCAGAAAATCTTTAAAAACTTCTGATCACAGAAACAAATTAGTGATGTGACAAAAATGCAACATCCTTTTTGTGAGTAGGAATAAACCATCAGAATCAAGAAGCTACAACCATTAAGTTTGCAAAGCTCTAAGTATGACTTTAACTTTTCCTGTATATGGTAGTCAGGCTGGGTGTCAGTATCATATCTGCCACTGTTATCTCATGTATTACCATGTTTTTGCTTTGGGTACATGACAGAATTAAAAATTTGCTGATTCTCAGCATAGTGTGCTTCCTTGTATAAAATACAGCAATTGCTACTGATGTACTGATCTCACTGTGTAGCCCAGGCTAACCTCAAACTCAGCAATCCTCCTGCTTCTGCCTTACAAGTGCTGGGATTACAGGCGTGAGCCACCATGCCCAGCATAGTGGTATGTGGTTAAAAGGGATCAAACTCAGGACCTTGTGGTTGCAAGGCAGATGCCAGAACCACTGAGCTAAATCCCAGGCTCCTGACTTACTGATTTAAAAAATACTGTACACCTTGGTTATTTTCAGCAATCCAAGCAAAGGAAAATAGAGATAATTATTTTCCACATGATACTCCTTAGAGGATTTGTGTAGAAAATTTTTTAAAATGAATTTTAAGTGATTGAAGATTATAAATTGCTTAACATTAATTGAAAATGGTTTGTTAAAATTAAATATTTTCTTTCTTCTTGCAATACAGGATGTTGGACCCAGGGCCTTTGCACTGAGCTCTATCCCCACCCCTTTTAAAAAATTTGAGACAGGGTTTTGGTAAGTCTTAAATTGCCCAGGATGTGCTCTAACCTGTCAGCTTTCTGCCTCAGCCTTCCAGAATACAGATTATATATGTGCATCACCATGCCAGCCTGTGATTTTTCTAAGGCTTAGAGCAGAAACTTTTTTACATTTATTTGGCATATGAAAGGCTCCAGGTAGTTGATTTTTTTTTTTTTTCTGTAGCGGGGATTGAACTTGGGCCCTTGTGTGACCAAAGTTGCCGTGGTACCACTTGAGCTAAATCCCCAGCCCAGGATCCAGGTAGTTGAGCTGTTTCTTTGAAAAGTAGTCTCGGGATCCTTGTAGTGACATATACCTATAATCCCAGCAGTTTAGGAGGCTAAGGCAGGAGAATTGTCAAGTTTAAGGCTAACCAGGGCAATTTAGTGACACTATAACTCAACACTCCCCCCCCCCAAAAAAAAGAGATTAAAAACTTAAATAAAAGAAAATGGCTGAGGAAGCTCAGTCAAAGATGGGATCAATACCTTGTGCAACAAAAAAAAAAGAAAAAGGAAGGAAAGTAACAAAATAACAAATAGTCTGAGGCAGACAATGATATTAGTGCTTGAGAAGAACTTTATAATTCCAGTAATTCAGTATAGATCGCAACAAAACCCCAGAAATGTATTACCAATAGCAAAAGAAATTTCTAAGGCCCTACAGTAATTATTCTCAATAATTTGAGACTATTTGCATTGCCTGAAATCTGACAGCATTATCTCTATGTGGCAGTTCCAACTAGTAAATTGTATTTCTACTTTTAGTTTCTATGAAGTCATTTTTAAAGCCTGCAGTTGTTATTTAAACATATATTTCCTTCTAATGATTGTGAGAATGTGAAAAAAATATACATTAGACTAATTTTTATTGCAGGTGAGAGGATAAAATGTGTCTTATAAAATAATTGATTAAATGCAACTATTCCTTGGCATGTATACTTAAATTTTTAATTATAATTTTTATGATGTGGTGGAGCCAGCTTTTTCCTATAGAAATATAACTCAAGATTTAATATTGGGCAACAGTGGGAAAATGAGATTTAGTATGAAAATATTTGCTTTATGTAAACCTTTTTATGAATGCAGCTAATGCACAAAGTGAAGTCAAGCTGTAAAAACAATTAGCTGGGAACATGCCAAGTAAATTTTTTATATTCCAATGCATATCTGTTAACTTACACATTATTGTTATCATTAAACTATATGCAGATATACAACCAGATTCACTTAGATTTGGGTGAAAGAGATAAAATTCTACAAGTATGTATTAAGTATAATTATTGTTTGTATCTGCAAACAAAGCACATTAATCTTTCTGCAGTACCACTGATGTAATGTCTTTGTGTTACTTTTGGGAGTATTTGCAGTGGGCAAGCATCCAAAGTCGATAGTTAATTCTGATCAGCAAAAGCACTGGAGAAGATGTCTGAGTTGGACACTGTAACAGAGCAGTTTCTGGAGTTCTTGGAAGATGCTAAGGCAAACATAACTGTCCATTTGAGTCTTACTCTAGACACTACAAAAGTAATTTATCAAGAAAAGATGGAAAGCATCTTAAAAATACAGTGTGTTTATATTTTTTGATATTTTAACTTTTCATGCTCTATAAAGTGTCTCAAAAACATGTACTTATGGGTTTAAAATAATGAGAAAACAAAAATTTCAAGTACTTTCTAGAACCAGTTTGGGCAATCATTTTGTTATTGGAAAAGAAAGATTTTTATTATAGTGTTTTTCAAAGAACTTTTTCAGAGAACCCATAACTGAAGATGGAATTGAATTATGAGAGTATTCTTATAATTCACAGAAGAATAAGCCATATTTTCCATAATTTAAAAGCTAAACAACCTTTTTTTGTTGTTGTTTTAAGACAGGGTCTCACTTTGTAGTTTAGGCTGGCCCTGAGCTCACTATATAGTCCCGGCAAGCCTCGAACTCAGCAATCCTCCTGCTTCTGCCTCCAGAGTGCAGGGATTACAGGGATTAGCCACCATGTCTGGCAAAACAACCTTTTTTTATTAGATTCTAAGCATGTAGTATTTTGTAAAAACATTACGAACTTAAAATTGTGGTTCTATAAGACATTTTACAAAAGATTTTGAAGTGTAGAGTATATGTACAACACATACATATTTAAAATAGTCCCTAAGTAAATACATAGCCTTATAGTAATTACTACTTGTTTTACCAGTTAAATAAGTTTGAGAAAGTTGATACAAAATTATTTACACTACTCAGACCCTCACAAAACATAAGGTTGCTGATCTAGTAGTTGGAATTTAAATCTAACTGATCTTAACTCCAAATCTAATGATGTTTCTTCATCAGTGTTTAGTCTTAAGTTTACGAAAAGTAATTGATAAATATTTTTCAGTTGTCTGCCTTAAAATGTGAAGTGATTTTTTTTTACATTCAAGATAAAAGCTTTTTGAAATTAGACAAGTAACCTAAAGATTTTAGACTCTTATTGAAGGTAAAATACCTACACTGTTGTATATCTTAAGGTAGACTTTACAGATGCACATAATGGTTTACTAAAAAGGGGTTCTCATTGTTAAACATATTTAGGAAACAGTGTATAGTATATTGCTCTTGAAAATATTAAGTTACAGGCAACAGAAAGTACTTTAAAAACAAATTTACTTACATGTCTGTATTAATAATAATACTGTAAAAAGAAATAAAGTATTTAGCACAAAATATTAGAAAAGGAATAACGTGTCTGAAGGAAAATGAAGAGTGTCAGAAAAAATATTTGAAACTTTACATTTTGTTCCCCAGAAGAACTAAAAAGAGTATACAAATATATAATCTAATAAATATGGATTTTAAGCATAATATGCAAAATACAGATTTCTACTAAGGGGTACTATAGAGACATAAGAAGTAAAAATTATCATGGAAGGGCTGGAGATTTAGCTCAGTGGTTCCGGCGCCTGCCTCGCAAGCACAAGGTCCTGAGTTCGATCCCGGTAACCACATGCAATGCTGGGCATGGTGACTCATGCCCACCAGCAATCAATACCACATACCACAGTGCTGGGTGTGGTGGCTCACACGTATAATCCCAGCACTTGGGAGGCAGAGGCAGGAGGATTACTGAGTTCAAGGCTTGCCTGGGCTACATAGTGAGCTCAGAGCCAGCCTGAACTACAAAGCAAGAGCCTGTCTCAAAAAAAAAAAAAATTATGATGGAAGATTCCATTGTTCAACTTGTGATCAAACCAATTTCAGAATCTAAATGCAGTAGGTGGTTTTATAGGGAAGTAAATATTACCAAATTGACCTCAGAAGAAGGAAACAAGATGTGATTGCCTTTGAAGTAACAAATTAAGCAGTCAAACAGCCAACCATCTCTGCTTTTCCCACCACCCTGAAGAGAAGTGACTAACCCTACTGATTTCACAGAGCAGTACTTAAACAGGAAACAAATTGTTTTGGCCCCTCGAGGATACTTTATGTTTCATTCTTCAGTGCCAGTTTAAAAAAATAAAAAAAGAACTTCAGATCAGTATTAGTTTTAGAATATAATGGGAAATTCTA
Source organism: Thryonomys swinderianus (assembly GCA_004025085.1). NCBI lineage: Eukaryota > Metazoa > Chordata > Mammalia > Rodentia > Thryonomyidae > Thryonomys > Thryonomys swinderianus. The sequence continues at coordinate 15,751 of PVIC010013511.1, forward strand.
ATTAAAATATTGGAAAACAGATTTTTCCATACGTGAAAGAATAACCATAAGCCAACCATGAATGAGTATAAACCAGAAATATAAAATTGTTTCACTATTAGAAAATAGGTTAGTAAAATTCTCCTTATTAGGAGATAAGAGGTAAAAATCATCACTGTATGGATGCTGAAAAAGCATTTTTTAAAATCTGTTTTTGACATTGAAGACATTATAATTGAATACTTCCTTAACACTGTAAAATGTATGCTCTGTAGATGCCTATTTGTCTCACTTTTTCTTGCTTCTGCTTCAGTAGCCAATGTTATTCTTAGGATGGACTAGCTATGTTCCCATTTATGTAAGTGACAAGACATTATTAACTGCTTCTCAGTATTCCTTTGGAGTGCAGACCAACACAACCAAGTAACTGAACTGTGGAAAGAAACGGGAAAATATAATTTTTAAGACCAGGCTCTAGAAAGTAGGTTAAAAAGGGAGACAAAGAATGATCAGAGATGTAGTGAGAATTTGCAGTCAACTCCGTGTCCTGGACTTGGCTGCAGGTTCTCTCTAGTTACCTATGTCCTGCGTGTGACACAGAGTGCTCCAGACTCTGCCAAATCTCTTGTCTAGTTAGACTGACTTTGCCCATGTTCAGCGTGATTGATTGCTCCAAAATTTAGAGTTAATAGTTCTGTGGTTTTTAGTGCTCTTCTACTGAGTGAATTCAGAGATAGCACAGTATAGATGTTAAGAGCATGGGCTTTGGAATGAGACTATGTAAGTTCAAAGACTGGCTCAAGGTGAGTAACCTTAGGAAAGTTATCTAATGTCTCTATTTCTCACTTCCTCATCTGTACAGTGAAGTTGAGTTTTGTGGAATTTGAGACTAATATGTAATTGTTTAGCATAGTGCTTACATGTATCTTTTTGCCGTATTATGTTAATATTGATAGTGATGGTCATTTGTCTAGAAAACTTAGGGAAGGGACAAGAATAAGCTAATTTTGGATCTGACTGGTTCTGAATGTGATTATTACTGTACAGTATTAAGGCTGTTTGATAACGTTCTCTGCTTTTCATGGTCCCAATTGTGATATTAATGTCAGTGACACAGCACAAGAGCTTTATTCTTTTGGCTTATATTCTAAATTCCATAAGACTTTTCACTAATTTAGCAGACTTAATTATGAATGCAGATTTCCTTTTGGATGGAGACTGGACCTGCTTTAGTTAAATATTTTCCTCTTTTTTAACCTCAGTGCAATCAATTATTTCCACAGAACTTAAAAACTATGAAAGAAGGTTATGTAAAACCTATCTCTTCAAATACCCTATCTCAATTTTCACTGAACATCTCTATTCTAAGCATTTAAAACATAATTATAATAATTTAGCAAATAGAACAAGATATCTTTAAAAATTTTTATTAGTACATATTTGCCATACATAGTGCTCACATTCATCATAGGGAATTTGTACTTGTACAAAATATATTTATTCTTCTTTTTTTCCCATTCCCCTTCCTTTTGCTTTCTTCCTCTTCCCATTTATAGAAGCTTTATTTCCATTTTTTCCTTCTATTCTTTGTTTTTTTAGTTCTTTTTTTCTTTCTTCCCTTTACCTCATCCCTTTCTCATTTAAATAGTTCTTACTTGTAACCTCCATTTTGCTTGTTTGCCCTTAGGGTTTCTCACACAAGACAGACAACGTGATATTGAAACTTGTGTATCTTATTTATTTCACTTAAAATTATGGTCTTGAGGGCCAGAGATTTAGCTCAGTTGTTCCAGCCCCTTTCTAGTAAATTCAGGGTCCCTGGTTCGATCTCAGTAGCCACATTCAGCAGTACCGGGTGTGGTGACTCATACCCACCAGCAATCAGTACCACATACCACAATGCAGGGTGTGGTGGCTCACACCTGTAATCTCAGCACATGGGAGGCAGAGGCAGGAGGATTGCTGAGTTTGAGGCTTGTCTAAACTACATAGTAAACTCAGGGCCAGCCTGAACTACAAAGCAAGACCCTGTCTCAAAAAAAAAAAAAATTATGGTCTTGAGGTACATCCATTTACCTACCAATGATTCATGTTTATCCTCCTTTATGGCGAAGTAGTACTCCATTGTGTATAATTACATTTCCTTTATCCATTCATCTTAGAACATAGGACCTATTTCTAGAATTCAGCTGTTACAATTTGTGCTGCTATAAAGCATGAGCATGCACATATCACTGTGGTATGATGCTTTTAACATTTGGGAAGATCCCCAGAAGGGGAATAGCTAGGTCAAATGTAACCTCAGTTTCAGAGTTTCTAGCAGTCTTCATCCTCATTACCATAGTGGTTGTTCCAGTCTGCACTTACACCTGCAGTGGAGAAAGGCTTCTTTTTCCTTACAACCTCACCACCATTTGTCATTGGTTGATTTCTTGTGAGGCAGGTGCCAGAACCACTGAGCTAAATCCCTGGCCCACTGGTGATTTCTTGATGATAGCTGTTCTTTCTAGAATGAAAGAATCTCAGTGTTGTTTTAATTTGCATTTCTCAAATGACCACTGCTGTTGAACATTTTTCATATATTTATTTGCTGTCTGCACTTCATCTGAGAAGAATCTATTCATTTCAGATGCCCATTTTTAGCTTAGGTCTTTGAATTTGATGGGAATCTGATTTTTTTGTTTTTTATATATTATACATTATTTGTTCTTTGTTTGAGGAGTAGGTGGTAAAAACATCTTCCCATTTTATGGATTGACTCCTCACTCTGATAGTGGCTTCTTTTGCTGTCCAGAAGCTTCTTAATTTGATGTAATCCCAGTTGTTGCTTCTTCATAATGTTTCTTTTGTGATTGGAGTTTTGTACATAAAGTCTTTACTTACACCCATGTCTTCAAGAATTTTACCTGTTTTCAGAAGATTGAATGTTTCTGTCTTTATATTTAGATCTTTGATCCATTTTGATTTTGGTTTAGTGTGTGGTGAGAGACATGGGTTGGGGTTCAATCTTTTCCATGTGGAAATCCAGTTTTCCCAGTACCATTTATTAAAGAGACTGTCTTTTCCAGTAAAGATGTTTGGCCCAGCATCAAAGATAAGATAGCTGAGTGTGCTTAGAGTTGTTTCTGCATCTTCTGTTCTAGAACCCTAGGGTATCTTTACACTTCTTAAAAGTTGTTTTCAACTGACCTGTACAAATTATTTTTAATCATTTCAAATATTTGAAATTCCTCCAGAATTAACACTCAGATACCATAAAATATATATTTGTAAATTTTATAGATGTAAAGAGAGAAGGAATTATCTATCTAGACAGTTTGTGTGTGTTAGTATGCGTGTGTGTGACTGTGTGCGTGTGTGTATATATATATGTTTGAAAATGTGCCAAGAACTATTTTGTAGTTTTATGATAAAACTAGTTATTTTTCTGTAGCTAGAGAAAGAATTTCACTTAACAGTGCCAAAAAGTAAGCAGAGTCAAAATAATCGACATGTCATTTGAATTCTAAGCTTTGGCATTTAGAATTTCTTTAACCATAGATTCTGCAAACATTTTATAGATAAGTAAATGATGATAGAAAGGTTAAATAACATTTCTGTTTTCAGCTAATGTTAGAAATAATCAGACTCCAAAGCCTCCTCCTATTAGATCAGAAGATAACATTTTCACATATGTTAGGACATAAACCTGTAGAATGGATATGAATGTTTAAGCTGTATTGAGATTTATGAGTAATGCTATCAAATAAAAATGAGGTAATTATTTTTCAATTTTTAAAAGCTCTAATGTTATTTGGAATATGTCTTTCTCACCTTGTAAAAGTGATACTTAGGAACATGGAGATGTTGGAGAATAGAGCACTCACAGAATGATAGGGAAGATAAATGGATTTTGGTTGTTTAGAAAAAAGGCATTAAGTACAGTAAATTTAGGGAGGATGGCAAGGATATATGGGTAGAACATTGTCATGATTAATAATGTAAGTGAATATAAGCTCTCCCCTTTACTAAAAAAAAAAACTATATAACTGCCAAACAGACTTCATTTATTGTTACATTGTCTAATGTATTTTGAAGACAGGTCAGTGTCGGGTTCGGAGATTTGGCCCAAGTGGTACTGCATCTACCTTGCAATCACAAGGGCCTAAGTTCAATCCCTGGTACTGGGGGAAAAAAACAAAACAAAAAACTCTGTTTGGGCTTGAGATTTAGCTCAGTGGTTCCAGCACCTGCCTAGCAAGTGCAGGGTCCCTGGTTCGATCCTGGTAACCACATACAACAGTACTGGATGTGGTGATTCACACCCACCAGCAATCAGTGCCACATACCACAGTGCCGGGTGTGGTAGCTCACGCCTATAATCCCAGTGTGTCACATAGTGCCCATCCTTCTGATTTTCAGCCCTTATCACTGAGAGTGTGATTTTGGGGACTCTGAGTGATGAGGCGCTCAGAGCATTAGTAACAAAAAGTTACAAGGCCAGTCTAATCCTACTGATTCAGGAGGTTGGTATTAGAACACAGAAATCTACATTTTTAACTAGTGTGATTCTCATTAAAGAGTGGGCCACTATGGAGTTGTAAGCATTGACCACAAAATTCTAATAGGAAGAATATTAAAGAGATATGTCTGATTAATTATATACTGATTTGTAGAAATAGATATGTCACTTATAAGTACCTTACCAGAAGTGACCTTCTTGGTTGAAGTAAATCAAACTAAAAGAAAATCCATTAAGTAGAACGTACTAACCATTAAAGTTAATAACTGGATGCCTTTACCAAAGAGATAAGCATTAGTCCACAGTATTCTATGTGATAAGCATTCTATATCTGTTGTTCTATAATTGAAGCTGGATACCACTTATCCGAGTGCTCTGACTAATCTTACTTATCTTGCTGCTGTGAGGAGATATAGTGTATAAGGTATTCAAACCATTTGGGGTGTCTTACTAAGAAGCATTGTTAAGTAAGGAGATGAAGTGACATTGAAATGACACAACTCAGGCGTCCAGTCAGTGTTTCCTGTTGTTTGGCCTGGAATATTTTACTTTTTATGTCAGAATCACAACATAGTTAATTTTCTCTCTGATAATCATATGATATAATTTGTATTTACATACATTAACATGCATGCTCAGACACATACATAGAGCCATGTTTGACGACCAAAAAGGAAGCAGTCCCAGGGGTTCCTTAGTATGCAATTAATATTTTGGTCAGGAAAATCAGCAGATTGTTTCAGTATGGTTATGTGTTATGACATCATATTCCAGTAAAGTTAAAATGAACAGAAATTCTGTTTGTCTCTGTGGCAAACTGAAATGAGTTTTGTAATTGTCAGCAGGCCTTAGTGATTATAGTGGCGCCCACTCCCTCTCCTGTAGTTAAAGGTCTGTTAGCATTCCAGTCGAGGGCCTCTATTTTCAGAAGTTTATAATTAATTGTAAACATTTGCTCTATGGTGAAAGATTACCACATACGATCAGTTCTGAAGTAAATTTCTGGTTTCAAGTTGTCTGTTTTAAAGTTTTACAGAACCAGTTAAAATAGGCTTGAAGTTTTGTCGAGGCTGGGAAACTGAATTTGTGGGATACAAAGTGAAAGTAGTTTGCATTCAGTGCTGGAATTTCTGCACTGAAGGAACCAAAGATAGGTAACAGAGGGCTGGGGATTTAGCTCCAGTGGTACTGCATCTACTTTGGAAGCACTAAGGGCCTGAGTTCAATCCCCAGTACCACCAAAAAACCCCCCCAAAAGGTAACAGAAGATTGTGCACTTTGCTGTCTTATTTAATTACTGTGATCAAAGCCAAAGATTATAAATATTAATGCTTTTTAGGCTTTAACAGTAAAAGTAGTTTTTAACTGATATTTTCTTCCGTAGCTTTTATATTTGCTAATTAAAAAATGAGAGCACATGACTTACACAATAAAAATACGTTTAAAACACTATCTTAAAATGAATTAATAAAAACTATAGACCAAGAAAATTGACAACAGCTTTTTCTCTTTTCATATTCTGAATTTCTCCACTCCATTTGACACTGTTGATTATCCCTTTCCCTGACATTATGTTGTAATTTCTTTTCTAACTCTGACCCTCTTTGATCTCCTTCACTGCATTCTGTTGTTTCCCCTGCACTTTGATCACAGGCATCAATCAGATCCCAGCCTCCGGCTCTTTGTGGTTCCTTTACACTTACTCTTTCCAGGTGTTTATCCGCTTGCATGGTTTCAATTATTGCCTCACTAATCTGCATCTTCAGTACTGATCTACATCTTTAGTCCTTCACCTTCAGCAAACCTTCATTGATGAGTCCCATCTGTCCACTGAATTCTTACACTGAGGGCTCTCTGCAGTTTACCTCAGATCAACTGTAGGATTTCTAAAAGTCATTTAAAACGTAGTAGGACCTCAGGATAAGGATGTACCTTGATGGTTGATCACTTTCACAGAGTCCTAGATTCAATTCCCAACACTTCAAAAACAACTTAAAGGAATTGTACTAGAACCACAGTGGGACTTCTTTTTGCTTGGAAACAAAACATTTTTCAGCGCTGGAGTGATTTTTAATTTAATTTAGCATTACAGTTGCAAATCCATCATTCCAGCAAAATTGATCTTATTTCTTTTGGTAAATTGCCCAATTCAATGATCATATCTCAGTCATCATTTTATTTGACCTATGAGTACCAATTATGCAATCAATCCTTCCCTCCATCATATAGAACAATTAATTGAAGTAATGGAATTTTTTTTGAAGTAATGGAATTTTACTGTGTAACTTTAGTTTTTCTTCCCTGTTTCCTTCTAGATTATTCTTCTTTCAGTCTCATATTTTCATCTGCAGTTTTCTACTCAGACTTTGTTATCTTAGTTTCATTAAACAAAAACTTGGTAAGACTTTTAACCTTAAATACATTTTTTTTTTTTGAGACAGGGCCTCGCTTTGTAGTTCAGGCTGGCCCTGAGCTCAACTGTAGCCCAGGCAAGCCTGGAACTCAGCAATCCCTCTGCCTCTGCCTCCCGAGTGCTGGGATCACAGGAGTGAGCCACCATGCCTAGCACCGTGGTATGTGGTATTGATGGTTGGTGGGCATGAGTCACCATTAAATACATTTTTTAAGGGCTGGAGATTTAGTTCAGTGGTTCCAGCGCCTGCTTTGCAAGCACAAGGTCTTGAGTTCGATCCTGGTAACATACAACAATGCTGGGCATGGTGACTCATGCCCACCAGCAATCAGTACCACATACCACAGTGTCGGGTGTGGTGGTTCACACCTGTAATCCCAGCACTCAGGAGGCAGAGACAGGAGGATTGCTGAGTTGGAGGCTTGCCTGGGCTACATAGTGAGCTCAGGGCCAGCCTGAACTACAAAGTGAGACCCTGTCTAAAAAACAAAACAAAACAAAACAAAATGAAACATTTTTTATACTTTCTGCTTAAGAATTAGCATAAACTCTTGCTCAACATCAACAATCATCTGAGAAATAGAAGTCAAAACTGCAAGTAGATACCTTCTTAATTAGAATCACTGTAGGAATTTATATTAGTGCAGTTTTTATGGAAATAGTATGGAGGTTCTTCACAAAACCAGAGAAAAAAATTTCATATGATCTAACAATCTCACTGCTAGATTTTTATCCAAAGAAATTTAAATCAGTGTGTTGAAGAGAAATCTGTACTCTCATATTTCTGTGGCACTATTCATGTAGCAAAATTTGAGATCATTTTAGGTGTCCACTAATCTTTGAATGGATAAAGAATATATTATATGCATTATATATTCTATGTATATATATATATAATGAAATATTGTTTAGTCATAAAAATAATAAAATTCTTTCATGTGTAGCAACATGGAGTGGATAGAATTTATGTTAGTGAAGTAAGTTGAGCGCAGAAAGAAAAATACTGTATATTCTTATTTATGGAAACTAAAAATGTAATATCAAGTAAATGTAGAGAATTAATAGTGGATACTAAAGCCTGGAAAGGGTGTCAGGGAGAAAGAGATAGAAGATGTTTAGAAGAAGTTATGTTGAATAGGAGAAATAATTTCTGATGTTCTGTATAGTACAGTAAGATAGTTGATAGGAGTTGAGTATTTCAAAATAGGATTTTGAATCTTTCCAGCACATAAAATAAATGAAGTAAAAGCAGCCAAAAAGCATATGAAGAAATGTTCAACATCATTGGTCATTCGAAAGATGCAGATGAAAACAACATTGAAATTTCATCTCACTCCACACAGAATGGCTGCTATTGTGAAATCAACCAGCAGTAAATGCTGGCAAGGCTAGCGTGTCCTCACGGGAGGACACATGCAGGGAGAAAGGAACCCTTCTCCACTGTTGGTGGGATTGTAGACTTGTGCAACCGTTGTGGAGATCAGTGTGGAGATTCCTCAGAAAACTAGGATTAGAGGTCCCCTTTGACCCTGCTAGGAATATACTCGAAGGAATTAAAAGAATCATATTGTAAAGACATATGTTCACTCATGTTCATAGTAGAATCATGTTCATAGTAGCTCAGTTCGTGATAGCCCAATCTTGGAAACAACCCAGATGCCCATCAACTGGAGACTGGATAAGGAAGATGTGGTTTTTTAATAAAGTGGAGTATTACTCTGCCATAAAGAACGACAAGTTTGAGTCATTTATGTGCAAATGAACACCGCTTGAGGACACACTAATAAGTGAAATAAATAGATCCCAGATATATAAATACCGTATGTTTTCTCTGGTATGAGAATTTGTAGATATAAATGAGTTCTAGAATGTATGACAGATTTTTTTTTTTTTTTTTTTGCTTTTTGAGACAGGGTCTCGCTTTGTAGTTCAGGCTGGCCCTGAGCTCACTAGGGTGCCCAGGCAAGCCGCCGCAAACTCAGCAATCCTCCTGTCTCTGCCTCCGGAGTGCTGGGGCTACAGGCATGAGCCACCACGTCCGGCATTGTGGTATGCGGTGTTGATTGTTGGTGGGCGTGTCTCCATGCCCAGCATTATATGTGGTTACCAGGGATCGAACTCAGGACCTTGCGCTTACGAGGCAGGCGCCAGAACCACTGAGCTAACCCTCCGGCCCTGTATGACAGATTTTGTGAAATAGGAAATATTCAAAGGGAACGTAGTAGGGAAAAGTAATGAGAGGAAAGAATAAATATGATTTGGAAAGAAAAAGAACATGTATGTAGGGGGCGAGGGGTTGAGGGCTTGTAGGTTGGGTAAGGATTTGGGTAAAAATGAGAGTTAACTCATGTCATATACTGGAACAAATTCCCCAATGTTGAGTGTGATTGTGAGCTGTATATAAATTGTACCAATAAAGAATTCAATTAAAAAAATGGTGTGTATCTCAGGAGATGGGTATGCCAGTTACCTTAATCTGATCACATATACAGTGTATATATGTATAGAAATGTCACACTCAGCCCTATAAATCCATGAAATTACTATGTGTCAGTTAAAGATAAAAATATATTTTAAAAATAGTATAAACTCTTTCTTACGATTATTCTGATCTTCCTAGTCCTTTGCATTGTACTAATCCATCTCTCTACCTCCATTTTTCTGATTATAACTATCTTCTGTTAAAATCATAGTCATCTACATGTTGGCTTGTAAATGGGTTCATATTCTCCAGCTTTTCATAGTAGCCCTCTTATCATTAGTGCCAAATCATTCAGCTCCCATCTGTTAAAATCTGACAGTTGACTAGGAAGTCTTCTGTAATGTTGCTAAATAATTTTTACTGTATTTATGTTTAATGTTATACTCATTGTAGAGATTGGTATTCATTTATCTGTGTATGACTTACATTTTATCTTTTATAAGTACATTCATGAGGCTAGAATTTTATTAGGGTTAGTAAGGGGATACAGTACATCACATAGTTGGTAATGTTTAAATGAAACACATGTTATTCATGATTATGGACTTGTTTTATTGAACTAACATCAGTGTCTTTGCTTTCTTACTTTAGGTATCATTGTCCAGTGCCTAAGATCTTTTATGTTCAGCTGACTGTAGGAAATAATGAATTTTTTGGTGAAGGAAAGACCCGACAAGCTGCAAGACATAATGCTGCAATGAAGGCCCTTCAAGCACTGCAGAATGAACCTATCCCTGAAAAGTCTGCTCAGGTGTGGCATGCTGCATGTGACAGTCTCTTATACTTCCCCAGAGATTATTGGCCTAAAAATACATCTTTAAAAAAAAGAAATCTGTTCTGCTAACGTAGAATACTAGAGGGATAATTAGCTAAACTTTGCTTCATAGTAGATAGTATTTGCCTACTATGCTAGACTCATGTGTCCTGCCAGTATAACCTGACCTTTCAGAACTTCGGTTCACCTCTCGAGTTCACTTAACAGGCAACTCGAGATTTTAGGCTGTGTGTATAAGGAAGAGAGATAACATTCATTTGCTTTGCATTTAATATTATAGTTATTGGAGCAAAATTACATTGTGTTAACCTAGAGTCAAGGGATTTACAGTGCAAGGGATCTCTATTAACTTTTGAATTCTAGTTTATTTTACAAATGAGGCTGTTGAAGCTACTCTTAGTAATCTCACTCATTCTCATGGTATCAGCTACTGTGTCCATCCACCTCTAAATAGTATCTCCAGTATCTCATGTGTGTCTTAAGGGATTATCACCCTTTTAGACTTTGCCATTTAATTATTTCAAATCCTAATGTTCAGTCTCTACAATTAGCCTTCCCCAAACCTTCTTTGAGCTTTAATGGCAGACTTAAGTGTTTTTCTCTTTGTACCTTTTTGTTGTAATTCTTATCTGTTTTCCAATTGGATCACAGCTTCTTGATGGTAAGAATACTGTGTCTAATACTAACACTGTGTCATAATGTTTCCTAGAAGGATGTATTAAATAAGTGAATTGTGTCAGTGCCAGACACAGAGCTCCAATATCTTGGTTTGCACACTGTGCTCTGTATGACTGCCTTTGTAGATCATGTTAGAAATCTAG
>PVIC010013511.1:26821-38077 GCA_004025085.1 Thryonomys swinderianus
CCTGAGTTCGATCCCCGGTTACCACATATAATGCTGGGCGTGGTGGCTCACGCCTGTAATCCCAGCACTCGGGAGGCAGAGACGGGAGGATTGCTGAGTTCGCGGCGGCTTGCCTGGGCACCATAGTGAGCTCAGGGCCAGCCTGAACTACAAAGCAAGACCCTGTCTCCAAAAAAGCAAAAAAAAAAAAAAAAAGAAATCTAGGGGAGAATTGTATGGGAGCAGGATTTCCAAATTTGTTGTAAAATGCTTAACACTTCATGTAGTAAAATGAAAAACCAAAGAACAGAAAGTCTGGGAATAAAAGCCCTTAACTGTTTGTGGTTACAAAGAATCCTTTGGATGTGTCTATTTGCTGTTTGGTATATTGTTTTTAATGGAGTCCTCTTGATGTAGATTATCAAGTTTGTTACAAAGATTTAATAGTGTCCTTTTTTGTGATTTAGAATGGTGAATCAGGAAAAGAAATGGATGATGACAAAGATGCAAACAAATCTGAGATCAGCTTAGTATTTGAAATTGCTCTGAAGCGAAATATGCCTGTTAGTTTTGAGGTATGTGTTATTTGGAAATCTTGTAAAATTTTTTTTCCTTCTCTGGTTGTTTTAAACAAAGAAATAAAGCTAACTGATATACTAGAGTCCTACAAGAGTTAGTATACTTCCTTGTGTTCAGTATCATGAAACTAAACCTGATGTCAATATTGTGGATCCCTGTAGATCTCTCAGTCTTTTTTCTGGGTTAAGCCATTTGCAAACATAATACAGTATTTTAGTTTTTTTTTTTTTTTTTTTGCTTTTTGAGACAGGGTCTCGCTTTGTAGTTCAGGCTGGCCCTGAGCTCACTATGGTGCCCAGGCAAGCCGCTGCGAACTCAGCAATCCTCCTGTCTCTGCCTCCCGAGTGCTGGGATTACAGGCGTGAGCCACCACATCCGGCATTGTGGTATGCGGTGTTGATTGTTGGTGGGCGTGTCTCCACACCCAGCATTATATGTGGTTACTGGGGATCGAACTCAGGACCTTGCGCTTGTGAGGCAGGTGCCGGAACCACTGAGCTAACCCTCCGGCCCCAGTATTTTAGTTTTATTCATAAAGTTTACTTTCTAAGTGTAAGAAACCTTGGAGTACCATCTACTATTTGGTGTTTTAAATAAGATAAAATGATAACATTAATATGATCCTATTCAGTTTAATGTTAAAGTTAATAATTACTGATATATTTATGTTAATATTCAATTTCTTTTCATTATATGGAGGGCCAAATATATTTAACTTTTTTTGTGGCAAGTGGGGCTGGGGATTGAGCCCAGGGTCTTATGTATGGTACACCTTTATCTACCACTGAGCTAACCCTGTCAACCCCTCAAATATTTTTACATTTAACTCAGAAATCACCAAGCACTAATGAAGCGGCTCTCTATAACTAGATAAATATATTACAAATGCATTTAAGTTGTATAGTAGTTAAAAGAGAAAACTCTTTTAAGAGAAACCTCACAATTAAGTGGTCAGTAATTTTGCAGGTCATATCTAGAATGTGGACAAGAACCAAGAAATAACCTGAAACATTTGTGCAGATACTGTGCAACCTTCCTCTACTACCTAACTCCCACACTGTACTTGTGGCCAGTTCATCTGACCTGCTCTGAGAAACTCCTTTCTTCTTGGACATACTTCTATAACTCAGGCTATTCTATAACTTCTGCTACTTTTTGGTAGGTAGCAGATTAAAAGCAACAAAATGTAGAAAGTGGCAAGAGAATGATACAGAGTGAGCAGATATGCTTATCCCATCATTCCATTCACTTTCTGAAACTGTTCTGGAGGTTTTTTCATCAGTATCTTTAGTTGCACTGTCTTGACTACCTTGACATCTTGAATCTATTTAAAACACCTTTCGTGGTAAATTTGATTTGGGGAACTAACTAAAAGCAACATGGTACCAGATCCATTGAATAGGGTGGAGCTCAGTAGCAGCATAGAGTACTTCCTTAACGTACTATAAAGATACTCACAAAAGGGAACTTTTAGAACTGCTTCAGGAAGTGGGAAGAGTGATGGGGTAAGTGCTGAAAGCAAAAGGAACTATTTTGAGGGAGATTAATGGTGATGTGTCTTTTACTGTAATAAAAACATTAAACATTCACCGTATACTTCAGTCATACCTTGTACATAAGAACCTATTGGCTCCAGGAAGAAATGACAGGAAAACTGTGAAAAAATCTGTAAAAGAGTACTTGTGATATAGTAAAAAGTTATTAACTCTTTAAAAAACCATAGCAAATACCAACAATTTTATAAGTTTTAGAAGTCCTTGGCTATATCAGTATATTATAGTAGGTAGTAATGTATGCTAATGATAATCTAATGTGAACAAAAGAGTTTAAATATTTAGTAAGTTGGTAAGAAAACATGATTGTAAAAAAAGAAATAAAAGGAAATGAAGCCTATGTATTTGGGGGCAGGGGTTGTAACAAGGGTAGAGGAATGGGAGAAAATGAGGATTAAGATATATCAATGTTGATTATGATTACAATGTATATATAAAATGTACCAATAAAATCAGGTAAAAAAAAAAAAGAAACCTAAATAGAATATCCTTTGTAGGTCAGAATTTTGAAGGAGACTAAAGTTTTGAGTATTCAGATTTTGGAAGATACCTTTTCTCAAAAAGATGATGATAGTATAAAAGTATGAGAGACATTAAAGAGAGCTTAGGAACATTCATAGATGATAGATTCATAATTTGTTATTCTAGAAAGATAGACATTTTTAATGCATATCAACATACCTTCTTTTTTTTTTTTTTTTTTTTATACTGGGGCTCAAACTCCGGACCTTGTTCCTGTCAGTCAGCACAGCACCACTGAGCCACATCCCCAGCCTCAGTATCCCTTCTTAAGGTTATAGAGAGTACATATTTATTTCTGTAAAACAATTTTTGTGTAATTTCTATCAATGTGCAATTCATCTATTCAACTGTTCATCAAAGGCTTCTCGAGACAGAATCCTTCCTTCACAGGTCATAAAATATAGTAAGATAGTATCCTTTCCTTGGTAACTGTAACTCTAGATAGTGTTAAGAATGGAATTGGCTGTGCCCCTCAAGGTCAAGTGGTACTGCACCAACCTTGGATGCACAAGGGCCCGAGTTTGATCCCCGGTACCGCAAAACAAACAAGCAAACAGACAAAAAAAAAACAATTTAAAAAAAGGCAATTGAGGGCCAGAGGGTGCTCAGTGGTTCCGGCACCTGCCTCGCAAGCGCAAGGTCCTGAGTTCGATCCCCGGTAACCACATAGAATGCTGGGCATGGAGACACACCCACCAACAATCAACACCACATACCACAATGCCTGAAGCGGTGGCTCACGCCTGTAATCCCAGCACTCGGGAGGCAGAGACAAGAGGATTGCTGAGTTTGCGGCGGCTTGCCTGGGCACCATAGTGAGCTCAGGGCCAGCCTGAACTACAAAGCGAGACCCTGTCTCAAAAAGCAAAAAAAAAAAAAAAAAGTAGGGAGATTTTTTTCAAAATGGAGGGTGAGGATGGAAAGGGAAAGAAAGAAAAATGTGGACATAGAAGGGCTAGAGATTTAGCTCAATGGTTCCAGCGCCTGCCTCGCAAGCGCAAGGTCCTGAGTTCAATCCCAGTAACCACATACAATGCTGGGCATGGTGACTCACACCCACCAGCAATCAATACCACATACCACAGTGCCGGGCGTGGTGGCTCACACCTGTAATCCCAGCACTCGGGAGGCAGAGACAGGAAGATTGCTGAGTTGAAGGCTTGCCTGGGCTACATAGTGAGCTCAGGGCCAGCCTGAACTACAAAGCGAGACCCTGTCTCAAAAAAAAAAATATATATGGACATAGAAATAGAGCTTTTGGAAATGAGGAGACCAAGAAATGGAAGGAGCAGCGAGGGTGGGGAGTTGTAGCGAATGAAAAAAGAATGAAGATATGTTATGTGTATGTATTACCTTCCCTGATAAATGTAATAATTATGTAACGAAAATATTTACTAATTTTAAGAAATCTAATAGGGTAAGCCAATGATGTAGCTCAGTGATGCTCTACTGGCTTGCAATTACAAGGTCCTGAGTTCAATTCCTTATACCTTAAAAAAAAATCTAATAGGATGTGCTTTATGTTCTTTCATTTGTGTCCTGAAAGACATGGAGGAAGCCATAATTAAAATTATCTGTTTAAAATCATAAAAACCAATTTTGATTATGAATTGAATATGTTTACCCAGATTTCTCTCAATTTGAGCATTAGAATTATAAATTAATACTTCTTATATACTTTCATGCATTTTTAGGAATAATTTAATCTGCATAATTCTCAGTATCATAATTCTGAGTATCAGTTTTGATGATAATATTTAGAACGATTGATGCTATATGAATATGTCTCAGATATCTGTATGTTTCTTATATTTTGGTTGTATTTGACAGGTTATCAAAGAGAGTGGACCACCACACATGAAGAGCTTTGTCACTCGGGTATCAGTGGGAGAGTTCTCTGCAGAAGGAGAGGGAAATAGCAAAAAGCTGTCCAAGAAGCGTGCTGCAACCACAGTTTTACAGGAGCTTAAAAAACTTCCACCTCTTCCTGTGGTGGAAAAGCCAAAACTCTTTTTTAAAAAACGTCCTAAAACAATAGTAAAGGTCAGTATATCCTGTGAAATCAGTTTTACTAACTGTGAATTAAAAAGATTTCCTTAAGAATAGCTCTTGAGGGGCCAGAGATTTAGTGCAGTGATTCCAGTGCCTGCCTGGCAAGCACAAGGTCCCTGGTTTGATCCCTGGTAACCAGATACAATATTGGGCATGTTGACTTGTGTCCACCAGTGATCAGTACCACATGCTACCAATGCTGGGTATGGTGGCTTACGCCTGTAATCCCAGCACTCAGGAGGCAGAGGCGGGAGGATTTCTGAGTTCAAGGTTTGCCTGGGCTACATAGTGGGCTCAGCACCAGCCTGAACTACAAAAAGCAAGACCCTGTCTCAAAAAATAAAAGCTCTTGAACCTATGCATTATACATGGTACAGGAATCAGGGTAGGACATGAGTCTCAATTAGTGACACTAATTTTTTAATGTAGACTCATGTCTACAGTTGTCCATAAAATAACTTATAGTAATACCTTAGATGTGCATAGTTTTCTGTGGTTTAAAAAGTGCTTTCATATGCATGTCTTTCAGAATAATCATTATTACTGTATAAGGTAGATAATATCATCCTTCATTTTACAAATAAAATTTTATACTCACGTTCAAAGAATTCACTCACTTATATTCAGCTCTTGTGTATAACAGCCTGAACTTCTCTGAGTTCTAATCCATTGCTTCTTGGGCTGCAACACTGCTGTATAGTTACTTCTTAAGATATTGTGAGTTAGTAACAGGATACAGAGTAATAATCATATGAATAATACAACGGGGATAGCAGCTGCAGGTAAAAATTATAAGGCACTTTGTCCTAGTACTTTGTGTCCTTTATCACATTTAATCCCCATAGCAGCCCTAGGAGGTCAGCAGTACTTTTTCTTTTCATTCAGGCAGATATACTTTGCCAAAGAATATAGAACACACAGCTTTTCAACATGTTGTGACTTTTCAAGATGATGTGCTATTGGATCACATTTTACTTACATTAAAAAGAAGAGAAAAAAGGGCAAAAGTCAAAAGCATAAATTAGTTAACATCTAGTACAAAACAGTGCCGTGAATGCTCAGTGTGGATGACAGCAGAGCTAACATCCTCTCTTGAGACAGGACGATTTAAATTGTCAGCATTTCTGTTAGCAGCTCGGTCTTACCTATTTAGTAGAATTCTGATTAGGTGCTAAATCAAGAATTATGAAAAACTATATTTAATCTTTGATGAATTTCTTTTGTTTAGATTATGCAGTGGCACAATTCAAATATTTTTATACATGTTATACCTTTGTTTTATTTAAGAATATTACTTCACTTAGAAGATACCAGTTGTGCTTTCCTTGAAATAGTAGTCTCTGGTATGTGTCAGTTGGACCAATGAATTCTAAGTATATCCACTCAGCATGAGTCATTGATCATTCCAAGGAGGGCTGATACTCATTCATGTGTATTCCAGCCATGCAGTCAGGGAATAGAACATAGCTCTGTGACTTTCAGACCAAGTTTTGGGTGTGAGCCCCTGTGATCTGAGTGAATTACTAAGCTTTTCCATTTGTACATTTCTTCATTTATAAAGTGGAAACATAAACTGTTCTTCCTAATACTTTTGTCTTAACTAAACACACAAAATGCTTTTGTTATTATTGAGTATTCATTGTTAATATTGATGTCACACCCTCTTTCCTGCTGCTGGGACGAAACACCCAACATCTGCAACTTAAGGGAGGAGAGGTAATTGTGGCTCGTGGAGTCAGTCATGGTTGGTTGGCCCCAAGGCAGGAACAGGATTACACAGAGGTGTGGGGAGGAAAGGGCACTCAGCCATAGCAGCGGAAAGCAGGAAGAGGGAGGAGCAGAGACAGAAAGCACCCTTTGGAGTCATACTACCAGTGAGTGACACACCTCCAGCCAAGCCCCATTCACCCACTGAGCTCATCAACGGATGGACTCTCTGATGACTTTGGCACCCCCAAAAGGCCTGCCTCTGAATACCTGAGACTTTAGGGGATCATTTTAAGCCTAAACCAGAGCAAATAATGCAAATAATAGTTAAGGAATACTAACTTGATAACTTTGTATCTAATTCTTGTGTTCATTCATATTTTGTATGTATGTGATTATACCCATCATGTATTTTTACTTATTTTTTAGATTGATTTTATTGGCACATTTTATATATACATTATGATCACCTTAAACATTGAAAGTTTGTACCAGTACATGACACATCTTGATTCTCATTGTCTCCCATTTTCTTGCCCTCCCTATAACACCCTGCCCCCATATACATAAGATTTGTTTCCTTTTTTTTACTATCAAATTTTCTTTCTTTACTTACTCCAACCCCCTTTCATGATTTTTTTTTTTTTTGGAGACAGGGTCTCTCTTTGTAGTTCAGGCTGGCCCTGAGCTCGCTCTGTAGCCCAGAAGAGCCTCAAACTAAGCAATCCTCCCATCTCTGCCTCCTGAGTGCCGGAATTACAAGTGTGAGCTACCCCGCCCAGCTCCATGATGTATTTTTAATTTGTTAATACATATAATCATAAAATTTTCTATGATGGAAGTACATCAAAATGGCAGTATAACAATGCTGGGCGTGGAGACTCACGCCCACCAGGCATCAATACCACATACTACAGTGCCAGGTGTGGTGGCTCATGCCTGTAATCCCAGCCCTCGGGAGGCAGAGACAGGAGGATTGCTGAGTTCCAGGCTTGCCTGGACTCCATAGTAAGTTCAGGGCCAGCCTGAACTACAAAGCGAGACCCTGTCTCCAAAAAAAAAAAAAAAAAATGGCAGTATAAAATGATACAATAATTTCCATTTAATCTATTATATGCAACCTAATCATAATAGATCAAGAATACTAAGCTGTTAAATTAGACAATCTATACAGTACTATCATAGGGTATAATGCTCTTTTCTCTGTACAAAATTATTAAAAATAAAATGCAGAGGTGAGAGACGAGTTTTGTGAGGGTTTTGTTTTATTTGTTTTTAGATGGTTTCAAACTCATGGTAATCCTCCTGCTTCAGCCTCCCAAGTTCTGGTATTACATGCATGTGCCACTGTATCCAGCTATGAATTCTTAAAAGGATTTGCTACAACTTCAATATATAAACATATATTTCACCTGAAACTCGACTTTTTGAGAGATGCCTTATCCAAAATTCTTTACCCAAGTTTTCCCTTATATACACTACTTTTGAAATTGCTTGCATTTATCTTACATAAAATAAAGCCTATGGATAACCTCTGAAATGTAAGGTTATTTTGAAACAACAACATGTGTGAAATGAGTTGGAATCTATAAATTTAAGTTTAATCTTTATAATGTACTAATTTATGGATCCATTTAGAACAGTATCTTGATTTTCCTCACTTCTTTGTATGGCTGATACACCCAGGATCTACAATTTTTTATGTTCACTAGAAGTAGAGAAAATATTTGTGCTGGGTGCAGTGCTACACACCCCTAATCCCACTTACTCAGGAGGATAAGGGGGAGGAGTATGGGTTCAGGTCAACCTGTGCAATTTAAGGAGATTGTCTCAAAATTTAAAAAAGAGGGAAGGAAGGAAAGTATTGGAGATGAGTTGTTATGATTTGATTTAAAATATTAAAGCTATCACATTGTTTCATGATTCCCCTGTAATTCTGTGATATCTAAGCCACTGTCCCCATTTTACAGACAAGAGCATTGCGTTTCAGAAACTTAACTGAGATCTCATAGAATCAGATTTCAAATCCAGGCATGTTTGATTGTAGTACCAATTTGAAACTAACTGTGAACTTCTTTCAGATTTTAAGTTTTTTCCGTGTGGTTATGCTGTTAACGTGAAATTTCTCTGACAACGCCTTGGTGTTTTGTTCTGTTCTTTATTATAATTCTTTTCTAAAAGATGAGACTTTAAAGAAGGCTTTCCAGTGTCAGAGATAAAGTTGCCCAGACACAGCTTCCATAAGGCAATCTTTACTAATGTAAGACTTGATACTCAAAAAGTAACTTAATTGTCTAGTGCTCATTGTTAATTTTTTTAAAAATTGAATTCTTTATTGGTACAATTTATATACATCTCACAATCATGTATAACATTGGGGAATTTGTACCAGTATATGACACAAGTTAATTCTCATTTTTACCCATATCCCTACCCACCCACACCTTCCCACCCCCCTTATACATGCTCTTTTATTTTCTTTCTGTATCATATTTATTCCTTCCCCTCATTACATTCCGACATGAAATTTCCTATGGAAATTTCCCACTCTATAAAAGTTGTCATACTTTGTAGAGCTCATTTGCATCTACAGATGTTTATGTCAAAGAGAAGATCTGGAATTTGCCTATCTGTGATCTATTGATTTCACTTATTAGTATATCCTCCTGGTATCTCCATTAGCACCTAAATGGATTGATCTTGTCATTCTTTATGATAGAGTAATACTGCATTTTATTAAAAAACCACATCTTCTTTATCCACTCTCCAGTTGATGGGCGTTTGGGTTGTTTTCAAGATTGAGCTATCACGAACTGAGCTGCTATGAACAAGGGTGTACATCTGTCTTTCCAATGTGATTTTTAAAAATTCTTTTGGGTATATTCCTAGCAGGGGGATAGCAGGGTCAAATGGGACCCCTAGTCCTAGTTTTCTGAGAAATCTCCACACAGATCTCCACAATGGTCGCACAAGTCTGCAATTCCACCAACAGTGGAGAAGGGTTCCCCCTCCCCACAGCCACACCAGCATTTACTGTTAGTTGATTTTGTGATAGCAGCCATTCTTTGTGGAGTGAGAGGAAATCTCAGTGTTGTTTTCATTTGCATCTCTCGAATGACCAGTGATGTTGAACATTTCTTCATATGCTTCTTGGCTGCTTTGACTTCTGCCTCTGAGAAGTTTCTGCTCATTTCAGATGCCCATTTTTGAATTAGGTCTTTAAACTTGGGAAGGCTGTCCTGTTTGAGTTCTTTATATATTGTAGATAATAGCCCTTTGCCTGATAAACAGCTAGTAAAGATTTTTTCCCATGTTGTTGGTTGTCTATTAGCAGTGCCAGCGACTTCTTTTGCTGTGCAGAAGCTTTTCAGTAGAATGAGATCCCATTTGTTGATTCTTTCTGCTAGTTCTTGTGCTATAGAGGTTTTATTCATAAAGTCTCTGCCTAAGCCAATGTCTCCAAGAGTTTTACCTAGCCTGTTTTGCAGCAGGCTTATTGTTTCTGTTTTAAATCTCGTATCCATTGTGAGTTTAGTTTTGTGCATGGTGAAAGAGATAGGTCTAGCTTTAGCTTTTGGCAGGTTAAAGTCCAGTTTTTCCAGCACCATTTGTTAAAGAGGCTGTCTTTCTTCCATTGGGGATGTTTGCCTCCTTTGTCAAAGATCAGGTGGCTTAGTGTATCCGGAGTTGTTTCTGGGTCTTCTAGTCTATTCCACTGGTCCTTGGGTCTGTTACTTTGCCAGTACCATGCAGTTTTTATCACAGCGGCTTTATAGTAGAGTTTTAAATTGGGGATTGTAATACCCCCTGCCATGTCGTGGTTGCTTAGAATTGCTTTTGCTATTCTAGGTTTCTTGTGTTTCCAGATGAATTTTTGTATTATTTTGTCTAGCTTTGTGAAGTATAGCGTTGGAATTGCAATTGGAATTGCATTGAATCTGTATAGTAGTTGTGGAAGTATAGCCATTTTGACGATGTTGGTTCTCCCTACCCAGGAACAAAGAGATATCTTTCCCCTTTCTGATTTCTTTTTCTATCTCAGTTTTCAGAGTCCCATAGTTTTCAGAGTAGAGGTCTTTCACTTCCTTTGTTAGGTTGATTTCTAGATATTTCATTTTTCTGGGTGCTATTGTGAAAGGGATTGACTCTGCAATTTCTCTTTGAATGAGTCTGTTGTTTGTGTAGACAAAGGCTGTTGATTTTTGAGCATTGACCCTGTATCCAGCAGCACTACCAAATTTGGTAATTAAGTCTAGCAGTCTTTTGGTTGAGTTTTTAGTATCCTCTAGATAGAATATCATATCATCAGCAAATAATGACAGTTTAACTTTTTCCTTTCCTATCTTTATTCCTTTTATATCTTTGTCCTGCCTGATTGCTATGGCTAATGTTTCCAGCACTATATTGAACAAGAATGGTGACAGTGGGCATCCTTGTCTCGTTCCTGACCTTAGTGTAAAAGATTTCAGTTTTTGCCCATTGAGTATGATGCTGGCTGTTGGTTTCTCATAAAAAGCTTGTATTAAATTGAGATAAAGTCCATTGATTCCAATTCTCTCTAGGGTTTTGATCATAAATGGGTGTTGGATTTTGTCAAATGCTTTCTCTGCGTCTATTGAGATAATCATATGGTTTTTGTCCTTGAGTCTGTTAATACAGTGTATTACATTGATTGATTTATGTATGTTGAACCAGCCTTGCATCCCTGGGATAAATCCGACTTGATCAGGGTATATAATTTTCTTGATAACTCTCTGTATTCTGTGTGCCGTATTGCTGTATTCTGTATTTTATTGAGGATTTTTGAGTCAATGTTCATTAGAGAGATTGGTCTGTAGTTTTCTTTTTTTTTTTTTTTTTTTTT
>PVIC010013512.1:0-37969 GCA_004025085.1 Thryonomys swinderianus
ACAGGGTCTCACTTTGTATTTCAGGCTGGCCCTGAGCTCACTATGGTGCCCAGGCAAGCCACCGTGAACTCAGCAATCCTCTTGTCTCTGCCTCCCGGGTGCTGGGATTACAGGCGTGAGCCACCACGCCCGGCATTGTGGTATGCGGTGTTGATTGTTGGTGGGCGTATCTCCATGCCCAGCATTATATGTGGTTACCGGGGATCGAACTCAGGACCTTGCGCTTGCGCGGCAGGCACCGGAACCACTGAGCTAACCCTCCGGCCCCTGGAACATTTTAATTTTGAAATTAAAACGTTTCAGGTATTTTTGTGGCAGGGCTGTGGATACACTTGTAATCCCAGATACTTGGGAGGCTGAGGCAGGAGGAGAGTTTGAGTTTGAGGCCAGCTGGTAACTTGGCGAGACCCTATGTCAAAAAAAATTTTTTTTAATGGCTGAGGATATAGCTCAGTGGTACAGGGAAGGTCTGCTTGGAATCTCCAATATCACAAAGTTTCAACTATTGTTTCCCAGGTTTCCCTCTAGACCTAGTTTTAATAATGCTTTTTACATGTGATGTCCATGTACCATCTGTTATATTAATGCCTATCAAGGGCCAGAATTTTAGCTCAGTGGTTCCAGCACCTGCCTCACAAGCACAAGGTCTTGAGTTTAATACATGGTACCAAAAAAAAAAAAAGAGCCCTATATTATTACTTCATTTGCACAAAAGAATCTCAAAGAATGATGGTGATACATTTCCTGAAGTCTAGAATGAGTTGAAAATTAGGGTAAGTTAACTTAAAAAGCACTGTTTTAATGAGCTAATGTATATCTCTTTTAGGGGCATTATATAATGGCTATGATGAAGAGTATGAGTGTCCCATTTTAGATGAAGAAAAGGTCAGTATGACTTTGCATGAAATACATACTTGTTGAATTTAATAGGCATATTGACCTCAGTTTTCCTATGTAATCTTTTTTTTTAAACCTCTCCTCCAGGTGGTTGATGAGTTAGAGAACCAGATGGCAGAAGGTGGAGTTATTGTTGACTACCATGGCTGTGATTTCTTTCCTGAACGATGGTTTCATGCTGTTTTTGTGTTGAGAACAGATAACAGTGTATTATACAAAAGACTTGAAACAAGGTAATAGAGACCATTGAATTTTTAAACTATAACATAAATGCTTTCTTTGTTATATGGCATTGAACTTGGAATCTTGGGCTTGTGAGACAGGCACTGGAAACACTGAGCTAAATCTGCTGCAGATAGACTTTTTGTGTAAGAGTCCTAAAATTGGCTGGTACTACCATGAAAGGGGTTTTTTTGGAAGCTGTGACTACTTTATTTGGTCCCCTGTTATAAACCAGATCTATGGAGGTGTGGGCATGGTGGAGCATGCCTATAATCCCAGCACTGTGGAGGCTGAGACCAAAGGATTGCCAGAGTTCAAGGTGAATTCAAGGCAAGCCTGGACTGCATAATGAAAGCGTGTCTCAAAAAAACCAAACCAGGGGGACCAGAGGGTTAGCTCAGTGGTTCTGGCGCCTGCCTCACAAGTGCAAGGTCCTGAGTTCGATCCCCGATAACCACATACAATGTTGGGCATGGTGACTCACACCCACCAGCAATCAATACCACACACCACAGTGCCGGAGACCCTGTCTCAAAAAAAAAAAAAAAAAGTGTACGTACCATATGGTCTCACCAATCCTCCTGCCTGTGCCTCCCAAGTGCTGGGATTACAGGCTTGAACCACCAAGCCCAACACATATACCTTTTTTGATAAAGAAAGTTTAACATTGTGATTAAAAATTAAAGTTTTGGGCTGGGGATTTAGCTCAAGTGGTACTGCACCTGCCTTGGAAGTACAAGGGCCTGAGTTCAATCCTAGTACCACCAAAACAAACAAACAAAAAAATTAAAGTTTTGCACAAATAGCTAACAGGAAAGTGTTTAAAAAACTGTAAGGGAGGGCCAGAGATTTATCTCAGTGGTTTGGTGCCTGCCTAGCAAGCGCAAGGTCCTAAGTTCGATCCTGGTAACCACATACAACAATGCTGGGCGTGGTGACTCACGCCCACCAACAATCAGTACCACTACACAGTGCTGGGCACTGTGGCTCACACCTGTAATCCCAGCACTCAGGAGGCAGAGGCAGGAGGATTGCTGAGTTTGAGGTTTGCCTGAGCTACATAGTGAGCTCAGGGCCAGCCTGAACTACAAAGCAAGACCCTGGTCTCAAAAAAAAGAGAACAACTGTAAGAGAGCTAGTCAGTGTTTTTTTTTTTAGGCAGGGTCTCACTTTGTACTTCAGACTGGCCCTGAGTTTACTATGTAGCTCAGGCAAGCCTCGAATTTAGCAATACTTCTGTCTCTGCCTCCCAAGTGCTGGGATTATGGGTTTGAGCCACTGTGCCCTGCACTGTGGTTGTGGTACTGATTGCCAGTGGATGTGAGTCACCACACCCAGTATTGTTGCATGTGGTTACCTGGGATCAACCAGGTGCTTTGTGCTTGCTAGGCAGGCATCAGAACCACTGAGCTAAATCTCTGGCCTGATGTGATTTTTTATCTGTTCACAAAAGTGAGCCAGGCATTGTGGCACATGCCTGTAAACCCAGCATTCTGAGAGTCTGAGGCAGGAGATCCAAAGTTTGAACTAGGCTGGGCAATTTAGCAACTTAGAGAGACCATGTCTATCTACAAATAAAAATAGTAAGAGTCTGGGGATGTAGCTCATTACAAAGATCCTACATTCAGCCCTCAGTACTGCTAACTAAATAAATAAAAGGTCCAGTTTCTGGTATGTTTCTAAAACCTAAAACTATAGTTAAGACCATTCAGTTTAGTTTTTTGTTCATTTGCTGAACCTCTCTCCTTGCCTTCTAGGGGTTATAATGAGAAAAAACTAGGAGACAATATCGAGTGTGAGATTTTTCAAGTTCTTTACGAAGAGGCCATATTGTCCTACAAAGAGGAGATTGTGCACCAGCTGCCCAGTAATACTCCTGAAGAGCTAGAAGACAACATAACCCAGATCTTGAGATGGATTGAGCAGTGGGTCAAAGATCACAGCCCATGACTGGTCCATTGGTGGTTGGTATAATTTGGCAGACACCACCCTGAAGTATCTATAAAAACCAAAACCATGTGGAAGGCCCAGGAGATATTTTTATGGTTGGGTTTCTTTTTCTCCATGAGAAAGTTAAACAATCACAAATGTAATGAACATAATTATTATGAAGCATTAAAAAATACTTATCAGTTGTTAATAAATCTGATCAAATGGATAGTATCTTTTAAGTTTATTACAGAAGAATATCCAGTTCATCTCATAGATGGTAAAGATAAAGCATCAGAGTATTCCTCATTTTTTCTTTCTATAAAAAATGGATGGCCAGGGGCCAGAGGGTTAGCTCAGTGGTTCCGGCACCTGCCTCGCAAGCACAAGGTCCTGAGTTCGAGCCCCGGTAACCACATATAATGCTAGGCATGGAGACTCACGCCCACAAACAATCAACACTGCATACTACAATGCCGGGCGTGGTGACTCACGCCTGTAATCCCAGCACCCGGGAGGCAGAGGCAGGATTGCTGAGTTCAAGGCTTGCCTGGGCTACATAGTGAGCTCAGGGCCAGTCTGAATTACAAAGCAAGACCTTGTCTCAAAAAACAAAACAAAACATATACATATCTGCTTTATGGGCACAAAACATCTGCAAAGGTAAATAAGAAACTAGAGACATTATTTCTGGGACCTTCTAAATTTTGCAGAGTACAGGCATGAGGCACTACACCCGGCATTATGGTATATGGTTACTGGGAATCAGACTCGGGACCTTGTACTTGCCAGGCAGAAACCAGAACCACTGAGCTAAATCTCCAGCCCCATATACGTTTCTTTTTGTTTTGTTTTGTTTTGTTTTTTGAGACAGAGTCTGGCTTTGTAGTGCAGGCTGGCCCTGAGCTCACTAAGTAGCCCAGGCAAGTCTCAAACTCAGCAATCCTCCTGCCTCTGTCTCCCAAGTGCTGGGATTACAGGTGTGAGCTACCACACACGGCACTGTTATCTCTATTTCTTTTATCCAGTTTCAAACCTACACTGCCAGCCCCAAAATGAACTGAGTCCACATGGCCACTATGAGGCAAGTTATTTCTATTATGGGTAGTAAAAGAAGCAAGCGACAAGGAGTTAGGCAATTTACTCTTGATGACAGGAAGCATTAAGTTAGGATTCCATCCTATGTAAACTCCCACCCATTATTTTTGCCCAGTGTACATGCAGCTTTATACATGAGTGAGTTTGTCTGTTCAATAAATGCCCCCAAAATATTAACATTTAGTCCTTTTTTTTTTTTTTTTTTTGAGACAGGGTCTCACTTTGTAGCTCAGGCTGGCCCTGAGCTCACTATGTAGCCCAGGCAAGCCTCGAACTCTGCAATCCTTCTGTCTCTGCCTCCCCAGTGCTGGGTTTACAGGCTTGAGCCACCAAACCCAGCATTTGTGGCATGTAGTACTGATTGCTGATGGGCGTGAGCCACCATGCCCGGTACTGTTGTATGTGGTTAACGGAGATCAAACCAGAGACCTTGCACTTGCTAAGCAGGTGCTGGAACCACTGAGCTAAATCTCCGCCCCATTTAGTGCACGTTTTATTCAGACAGCAGGCTCTTTTGACTTAGAGATAACAGAAACAAGACTGAGCCAAATACTGCAAGTGCCTGGCACATTCCTGCTTCACCTACAGAGGCAGCAGCCGATTGAGATAGGGTCTAAACTGCTGTGCTCAGAACAAAGCAGGCAACAGGTTTTGCTGATTTCAGGGCCTGGGCTAGTCTGGTAATCTGCACTGGCCATCGCCACGTAGTTCCAGAAGGTATTTCTTCTTGTAACATGTGGGCCACCAGGTAAGTCACCTTCAACTCATCCTAGGGGTTGCTAAGTGTTCATGTATCTGACATCTTCATCCTTGCAAAACATCCTGACCTCGTGGGTCTGGGTGCTGAAATAGGGCTGAAGGACTTTCAGGTGCGTGGGCTTTGATGTCTTGTGAAAAAGCACACAGGTGGGGGCAGAAGAGAGCAAAGAAAACTTGCCAGCTCCAAGTTCACCTGGCCGTGGAGTCCTAAATAAAGCACTTCAGATGACCAGCGTGTCTACGTGTAGAGCTGAGCATGATCTGATCCAAGTGTTAAAGACAGCGAAGGAAACACAGGCAGTATGAAAACACGCCAAACCTTCCATCTCATTTGAGCTCATCAGACATCTATGAAAGATCAGCCGTCTAGGAAGTAATCCAGGCAATGGATATCATAACGCACACGTCAGCAGAGTTACCTACAGGAAAGCTACTGTGACACTAAGCATGTATTGCCGGGCTGGGTGACCTACAAAGTTAATGATTTTAGGTTGCCTAAGAGAAAGTTTTTTTCGCCCTTGGCAAAAATGTCTGACTTCCTACAAACATTCCGCTTCTGTAGTTTGAGTTTTTGTGAAGTGTCCAAAGGCAAAATAGCTGTTGATCCATATCCTACATTAGGGGCGGATTCCCCTAAAATATTAGCAAGAAGTAATAATACTCGTGACCCAGTGAAGTGCCCAGGCCCTCGTGCACCCTAGTGCACCTCGCTGAGGCCTAAACACGATCCCCTTTTTTGTGACCGGGCAGAAAGAGCTCCACAAGCCGCAGCCCCCTTCACCCCTCCTGTCGCCGCCAGGGAGCGTTTGCGGATAGGCTCTGCCGCCGCCCTTTCCGTCCTGTCACTAAAGCGCGTCCGGGGGCTGGAGACAGCGCTCGAGTCGTCCCGGGCCCCGCATCCGCGCTCACCATCGTCGTCTTCCAGTCCCCACCCGAGACCACCACCCCACCCCGGTGCCCACAGCGGCCTCTGCGGCTGCAGCGCGACTCGCGAGCCACCATCCGGCCGCCCCCGACACCGAGGCCCCGCGAGCCAGTGAGCGAGCGCGCCACACGGGGAGCCCCGTCGGTCCGAGCAGGTGAGCGCAGCAGGGCGCCGGCCATGGCGAGGGTCCCCGGCGGGTGCGAGGGTTTGGGACCCGCGGGCAATCAGGGAATTTACTTTCCTGACACTGAAACATAACAAATGGATTTCTATTCCCTTTTTACCTTTTGAGCCTTGAAACCACAAAGCCCTGAATGCTAAGTAGTGTCCCGCTTTGGATCCTGGCACAGAAAAAGTCCTCAGTAGAAAAACTGAAGAGACCCTTGTACTGTAGTGATGGTTCAATGACCAGCGCGGCCAGATACTACGTTCTCAATTTTCACAAATGTATCTAACGCTAGCTGTGATGAGTTTGG
The DNA here is from genome assembly GCA_004025085.1 of Thryonomys swinderianus. NCBI lineage: Eukaryota > Metazoa > Chordata > Mammalia > Rodentia > Thryonomyidae > Thryonomys > Thryonomys swinderianus. The sequence goes on from PVIC010013512.1 coordinate 6,307, forward strand.
GTACAGGCTTAGCGCCATGTTCACAACTCACTGTACATCTCAAATGACCCTAAAATAAAGTTCAAACACATACCGGAGAGGTGAGCCAGGCCCCTGCTCAGAGGAGGGTTTGAGTTGTCCTCCCCCTAGCTGACAGGAAGTTCGCGTCTGTTTGACCAAGGTGTTTGCTCACATCCGCTGCACATTTCCAGCCCAGCATTTGGAGTACCTGCAGCAGGTAAGCAGAGGAGCCACTCCCAGCACCCGCGATCCGTTTGGAAGTAGTGCTGAGGTGCAGTACGGAGAAAGGGCCCTGAGGTAAGTGAAACCACACCGGCTCACGGGAAAGCCACTGCGGTCAGGTCTGAGAGGCCAGGACAGGAGAAAGCAGTCCTGGGGTGGAGAAGGGCACCACCAGCGACTCTGAGGTCCTGGGAGCAGGTGCCTCGGCTCTTAGAAGCACAGACTACACCCAGGAAGTACTGAGAAATGGAACTGGCTGTGAAGACCAGCGCCTTGTGGAAAACGAGAGGACACTTGGTTTAATTCTACTTGCCGTGGAATGTTTTAGGGAGTTGTGTGTGGAGTTACCGCCTTGGCTGCCGGATGTAGGATGGCTTGAGTGGATCAAGGAACTGTGGGTTAATCCAGGAAAAGTATTAGGAAGTTCAGCCAGGGCAGTGAAGTTAACAGGCAAAGGGCAGCTGGCTTGGGGAAATTTGTGTGGACTCAGAGGAGCTGGCAGCTGAAGGTTTGGCAGGACCAAGAAGAGTGGGAAAAACAATTCCAGAGTTTTGGGAGGAAACCTGGGCTGGGGGTGGGAAAGACAATGACTTTGCTTTTGAGTAAGCTGTGTTTGAGTTTCTAGCAGGCCGTGCAGCTGGAAAGGTGTGTTTAGCAGTGGTGAGTGTGGAAGGCAAACAGAGAAGAGACCAGAAGAGGAAACAAGAGTCTGTGCTTGCTGATAGTAGGCAATCGGGGCAAAGGACCAGGATTTTATTTCTTGTAGGACTGAAGAGCCCAAGGGTTCCAGAAACCTGGCCTGAGGAATTAACTGTCAGCTTCCGCAGAAGTGGAGATTAAGGAATGAGTCTAAATCTTGAATTTACCCCCAGAGAAGTCACTGGTCATTTTCAGGAGTTGCCTGTAATCTGTTCATTCTGTCTTTCTCCGAGTGCCGGAGGGTTAGGCAAGGAGCCAGGTATGGCTTCCAGTCTTGACTCTTGGAACTGGTGTAATTTTGGGTTAGTCACTGTCCATGAACTGGAACAGGAAAATGTATCTCAATCCAGCCAGACTCTTTCATTTCTGGCAACAGCTAACAGTCCAGAGAATTGGCGGTCTGTGGCACACTCTTTGGAAAGTGGTGATCCAGTAATTTAGAGCTCTGTTTTGTAGAGGGCAGTACCAGAGATTGAACTCATGACCTTGAGTTTGTGAGAAGGCACCAGAACCACTGAACTAAATCCCCAAGCCTTAAAGCTCTAATAGACCAAAAAAAAAAATCGTATTTAACCTCCCTCCCTTTGAGATTAGGTCTTGTTATATTGTCTAGGCTGAACACGGCCTTAAGGAATCTTTTGCTTGACCTCCCAAGTGGCTGAGACTACAGGTGTACACAGCCAGGCCTGGTTTAATACTCACGTTCTAATCAGTCACCACGGATTTGGCTAATGTAGTTCATTTCAGATACATCAGTGGTTCCCCAAAGGGCTCTATAAAGTAGTTATGCTTATGTCTGTTTTGGAGATAAGTGAGCTGTGACAGTGAAGCTTTGCTGTCACCTTGACTGGACTCTGAGGTTCATGGAAAGGTGATTGGCACATAGGGGCACAGTAGCCCCTGGAGGTACTGACCCTCTGATGCTCAGGGCCCAGTGTGTTGTCAGGAGTGGGACTGGTTGGAGGTGGGTCGCTGGGTACCTGGGAGGACTGAGGCTCCTGGGTGCTGGTCCCCTGGTTGCCCTGGGTGGAGGAGCTCCGCTTCCCCAGTCAGCTGTGGACCAGATCTGAAACTGTGAGCCAAGTCGGCTACTTCTCTCAGTTTCAGGTATCAGGAATTTTATTTTGTCCCAGTAATAAGAGACTGACTAACACAGGCCTAAGAAGTTCAGTGCCTTATCCCTACTCAGAGCCCAGACCTCCCAAGACAGTGCCCTGTCTGACCTGTCCTGCTGTGTCCCTTGTTACATTAAATTAACTCAGTAGTAACCTTGAGTGTTTTCTTTCTCTTTTCTTTTTTTTTTTTTTGGAGACAACATCTCACTGTGTAACCCAGGCTGGCCTTGAACTCATGGCAATCCTCCTCCTTCAGCCTCTCAAGTGCTGGGATTAAAAACATGTGCCACCATGCCTGACTTCAAAGTTATATTTCTAAAAACATTAGGGATACACTTAGGATATACACAGTGAAAAAGTGTTTACCCAAGGTACACAAGACCTTGGGTTTTATCCCTGGAATAAAAAACGTAACAAAACAAGCCCTGTAGAGCCTGGAACATGGGAAACTCATATTCAGCTCTGAATTCCATCAAGTCACATTCATGGTGGCTGAGTAGATGTGAAGTAACCATATTCTTAGCTCACCCACGATTGCTTAGTCTTTTCCTCTTACAATGCTCTTCTTGTGTTGGCCAATTCTGTATTCTGTGCCGGTGGTCACCCAATACTGGCCACACCATCCTTAATGTAGGCAGGAGGCTGCACTTAATCAGCAGAAATCTGAGCTGAACATGGTGGTGCACAGCTGTAATCTTAGCACACTGGGAAGCCGAGACAGGAGGATCATAAATTTGAGCCCAGCCTGGATTACATTGTGACTTAGCAAGACACTGTCTTAATTAATTAATAAAGAAAGAAAGAAAGAAAGAAAGAAAGAAAGAAAGAAAGAAAGAAAGTCTACTACATGGGGATAAAACGCAGCCTCCAAGAGATTCTTCTTTGATTTAATAGGCAGTTACTTATTTTTCATGACAAATTAAAACAGACATAGCTCCTTTTAAAAAGAATAACCACTTAACACAACCAACATGATTTTATGAGGACTTGGAAAGGACTGAGTCTGACAGGCTGTACTGAGTATTGCTCTGGCCTGTTCTTTTAGAGTTTCACACTCAGTTCTGTTTAAATGTTATAAATAATAGAAACTTGCTATACTGCGGATGTCGCTGAAGTGCTCTAAATGGCATTAAAAAGTGGCTAAGAGTGGGCCGGAGGGTTAGCTCAGTGGTTCCGGCGCCTGCCTCGCAAGCGCAAGGACCTGAGTTCGATCCCCAGTTACCACATATAATGCTGGGCGTGGTGGCTCACGCCTGTAATCCCAGCACTTGGGAGGCAGAGACAGGAGGATTGCTGAGTTCGCGGCGGCTTGCCTGGGCACCATAGTGAGCTCAGGGCCAGCCTGAACTACAAAGGGAGACCCTGTCTCCAAAAAGCAAAAAAAAAAAAAAAAAAAAAAAAGTGGCTAAGAGTGTTAGCTCTGACTGCGGGAGTCTTGGGGCAGAGTCCTTTCCTACTCCTACAGTGGCTGTTTGGCCTCTGTTCCTGTTTAACTGACTGTTCCTGACCTGTCTTAGCATTGTTTCGCAGAGTCTGAAGAGCAGATAGAATAATCTAAGTAAATCACTTGGCACAGGCCTAACGTGAAAAGAAAGCAGTAAGTGCTGACTGTTGTTATGTCATTTTTAAAAAGTTTTGTTAATTTAATGGCTCAAGTTTAATGATTTTCTAGGCAAGTACAACTGATCAACTTGCTCTCACCCCTTAATCCTCTTTGTGTATGTGTGTGTGCTGTTTTAAATGTTTTTTTTTTTTTGAGACAGGGTCTCGCTTTGTAGTTGAGGCTGGCGCTGAGCTCACTATGTAGTCCAGGCAAGCCTGGAACTCAGCAATCTTCCTGTCTCTGCTTCCTGAGTGCTGGGATTACAGGCGTGAGCCACCATGCCCCGCACTGTGGTATGTGGTATTGATTGCTGGTGGGCATGAGTCTTCACGCCCAGCATTGTATGTGGTTACCGGGGATCGAACTCAGGACCCTGTGCTTGTGAGGCAGGCACTGGAACCACTGAGCTAACCCTCCGGCCCTGTTTTAAATGTTTTAACATCTCATTTTGGTATAATTTATATATAAGAAAACACACACATCGTAGGTATGCGGTTTGCTAAGTTTTAACAAAGTGGCACTCTGGTCGAGATACACAACTATTTCATCACCTCCTAAACATTTCTTCCACCCTCCCACCCCAGGCAACCCCTCATCTCTTAGCTGTCACTGGCCATTGCTTTTTCCAGGCTTTCATGTGATATATGCTGATTGGTTGGCAAAATGTCTGAAATTCATGCATGTTTTGTATATATCCAAAATGCATTGTCATTTATTGCTGAATGTATTTTGTTGTGTGGACGCACCATAGTTCACAGTTTTCTTCAAGATGGACGCTTGGGCTGTCCCCAGGTCTTGGTTTTTCTCAGTATTGGGGATTGAACACAGGCTTTTGCACTGAGCTACAGCCCCAGCCTTTCCTTATTTTTCATTTTGGGACAGGGTTCAATTAAATTGCAAAGTTGCCTGGGGTAGACTGACACTTGTGATCATCTGGGTGTTGCAGGAGTGTGCCACCACACCTTAACCAAACCTTGAGCAAACGATGAAATGTTTCTAAAGAGCTACAAGAAAGTACCTGTTTTGAAACACTAGGCAGGGAAAAGCTGTGTTCATTGTGTTGCCCACCAAAGGGACAAAGCCAAGTGTTCCTGCCCGTCGCCAGCTGGGTGATAGCCTGGTGTGGGGCCTTGTGAAAGTGACCACTTTGCCTCCTGCTCTACACACTGGTATTTCAGTCTACTTCTTCTATTCTCCCTTCTTCATTCATTTATTAAGCAGATGAATTATATATATTCTTATATAAAAGAAAATGCACACATCATAGGTATAAGGTTTGCTAAGTTATTGAGTATGTATTATTGAGCATGGACTGTGTTCCAGCAGTGGCGAAGCACTGAGCTGGGCAGAACCTGTGCATCTGGCTGTGCCTGGGCTCTGTGGGAGACATGTGGGTACCCAACACTCACCCTAGAGTCCCCCGTGGCATAGCACAGCTATGGTGTAGGGCCTGCACCAGCTCCTGGCAAGGAACATGATCATTATGTACTACAGACATGTACTAATATAAATTTTAAAAATTGAAAAAAAATAAACTTCAAGAAGAAAAGGGGAAAAAATCCTGAGTCTCTTCTGCTGTGCTCAACTCCCTCCTTTGTGTTAGCTTCCTCTTTTATCAGGCCTGATTTCAGTGGTATCACTTGAAAAAAAAGGGGAAATGGGGACGCGGCATGAGAAGGTCCTAGGTGCTACAGGAACAGGCAGATGGCCAGGTCAGTCCCAGGAAGGTGCCCTGCTAGGGGACACCAAGTGGCCAGGAGCTGGCTGGGTGGGGAGCAGGGGCCCAAGAAGCCCAGGCTGACAGGAGAGATGTGGCCAGGACTCTGAACACAGGTTCTGCAACAGAAAGGGCAGAAGGGACAGGGACCCCTTCCTTCCCAGCACTTCACTGTCCCAAATACAAAACCTCTGCTAGTTGGTCTGTACAGAAATAGAACATGGACCATCTCTTGACCACCTTGATTTTTGTAAAAGATCTATCTCCCTATTTCCTACTGTTAAATTTGCTCTTTATATTTTGAGTTTCTCACAGAAATCATGCGATGTACTTCACTATGTCTGATTTATATCACTGAACATTATACACTCAAAGTGAACCCATTTTTCTACAAATGATTCAAGTTTATTCTCATTTATGGTAGAGTAGTATTCCACTGTGTACTGTTTTCTTATTCATTCATCTGTTGGTGAACAATAGGCTGCTTCCAAGATTTAGCTATTATGAATGTGCTGCTGCTATAATCGTGGGCATGGAGATACCACTTTAATATGATGACCTTAACTTTAAAAAAAATAGCTTGAATAGTTTGTTTTATTTTGAATTTTTTGATGACTAGATTTTTTTTTTTTTTTTGCTGTACCAGCGATAGAACTCACGACCTTGCGCTTGAAAGGCCAGCGGTGGTGCCACTGAGTTATATCCTTGTCCTTGATAACAGTAGCTGAATCAAATGGAATTCCTAGTTTTAGTGGTTAGAAGACTCTCCATACTGATTTCCACAGTGGTTGTAGTAGCTCAAATTCTCAGCAACTATGTAGAAAGGATCTTTTTTCAACACAGCCTCACAAGGACTTGTTATTATTTGATTTCTTGATGATAGCTATTCTTTTAGGATATAGTAGAATCTTGGTGGTGTTTTAACTCGTGTTTCTCTACCCGAGATGTTGAGCATTTTTTAATGCATTTATTGGCTGTTTGTACCTTTTCAGAGGAGGGTGTATTCATGTCAGTTGTCCAGTTTTTGATTAGGACAATTATTTATTTATTCATTTATCTATTTATTCATTTATTTATTTATTTAGAGACAGGGTCTTGCTTTGTAGTTCAGGCTGGCCCTGAGCTCACTATGTAGTCCAGGCAAACTTTGAACTCAGCAATCCTCCTGCCTCTGCCTCCTGAGTGTTAGGATTACAGGCGTGAGCCACCACGCTCGGTGGGACATTATTTTAAGGGGCCTAATTTTTTTTTTTTTTTTAGTTCTTCATATCCTCTTTTTGTTGTTGTTTTTTTTTTTTTTTTTGCTTTTTGGAGACAGGGTCTCGCTTTGTAGTTCAGGCTGGCCCTGAGCTCACTATGGTGCCCAGGCAAGCCGGCGCGAACTCAGCAATCCTCCTGCCTCTGCCTCCCGAGTGCTGGGATTACCTGCGTGAGCCACCACGCCCGGCACTGTGGTATGCGGTGATTGTTGGTGGGCGTGTCTCCACGCCCAGCATTATATTGTTGTTGTTTTTGAGACAAGGTGTCAGAATATCTTCAGGATGGCCCTGTACACATGGTGAACCTCTCCCTCATCCTTGAGAGTGTTGGAATTATAGGCATATGTCACCACGCCTAGCTTGTCATATGTTCTAGATTTCAGTTCTTTGCTAGAGGAATAACTGGCAAAAAAATTTCCCATTCTGTAGACTGTCTCTTCATTCTGTTGGTTATTTCCTTTGTTATACAGAAGATACGATCCCATTTGTTGATTCTTTTGTTTTGTTTTGTTGTTTGGGGTTTTTTTTGTTTTTTTTTTTTTGAGACAGAGTCTCACTTTGTAGTTCAGGCTGGCTCGAGCTCACTATGTAGTCCAGGCAAGCCTCGAACTCAGCAATCCTCCTGCCTCTGCCTCCCGAGTGCTGGGATTACAGGCGTGAGCCACTACGCCCAGCACTGTGGTATGCGGTATTGATTGCTGGTGGGCATGAGTTTCCACGCCCAGCATTGTATGTGGTTTCTGGGGATCAAACTCAGGACCTTGTGCTTGCGAGGCAGGCGCCAGAACCACTGAGCTAATCCTCCGGCCCCCATTTGTTGATTTTTGATGTTATTTCTTTTTTATTTGTCCTGGATTTTTGAGACAGTGTCACTAGGGCCTAGCTGCCCTCAATCTAGTGATCCCCCTACTTCAACCTTCTGAGTTCTGGTATTTCACCAGAACTCAGCTTCTTTCACCATCACATAAAGCTTCTTGATGTTATTTCTTGTCTTATTGGAGTTTTGTTCAGAATGTTCTTGCTTACAAGAGTTTTACCTATTTTATCTTCCAGCAGGTGAACTGTTTATCATTTAGATCTTTCATCCAGTTTGATTTTAGCCAATTTTTCCAACATCATTTATTAAAGAGGCTTTCTTTCCTCCAGGGTGTGTTTTTGGTCCCTTGGTCAAAGATCAAAGAGCTGAATGGGCCTGGGGTTGTTTCTGCCTCCTCCTTGTGCCATTGAGGCAGGCAAGGTGCCACTGAGCTAAATCTCCAGCCAAGTATGGCCACTTTGACAGTACTGTGGAGTTTTTGGTACCAGGGATCAAACTCAGGACCTTGCACTTGCCAGGCAGACATTGTACCACCGAGCTACATCCCTGGCCCAATACTGTGGTTTTGGTTGTAGAAGTCTTTCACTTCCTTGGTTAGTTTAATGCCTAAGTATTTAATTTTTCTTGATGCTATTGTGAATGATACTGTTTTCATAATTTCTATCTCAGCAAGTTCATCATTGGTGTTTAGGAATGCTATTGATTTTGGTGTGTTGATTTTGTGTCCTGCTACACTGCTGAATTTGTTATTCAGTTTAGCAGTTTAATTGGTGGAATTATTTGGGTCTTTTATTTAGGGATCATGTCCTCCACAAATGATTATAATTAGATTTCTTCCCTCACTTCTCAGCCCTTTGATTAAGTATAGATTTCTTCACTTATTATACATCTCCATTTTATTTCTTTCTCTTGCCTGCCTGCTCTGGCTAATGTTTTGAGTACTGTGTTGAACGGGAGTGGTGACAGTGGACATCCTTGTCTTGTTCCTACTTTTTTTGGTAAATATTTGGAAGTACGATCACTGGATTTACTGATCAGTTTTATTTCCTGTTTTTCCCAATGATGAAGTGAACACTTGCTCATGCGCAAGGCGGGGAGGTCACTGAGTGCATCCGAGGTGCAGATCTGGGAACCGGAAGAGGATGACATGACAGAAGGTGACCTGGGCTACGGCCTGGGGCGGAGACCTGATGGCCTCTGTAAACTGGAAGGCTCACGTTTACTTACGTGTAGATCAGATGGGAAGAAGTTCAGTCCTCCTCCACTTCCAAGAGATGGGCAAGAAAGAAGTGGGGTCGTGTTTCAGTATTTCCCACAGAAGAGCCTACAAACCCCAGGGCCTCTGAGGCCCCGAACATTGAGCTGCAGTCAAGAAGGGATCCCTGGTAAGGATGCGAAGTTCTTTCCTCCCTTTCGATTGTAGTCACCCTTCCAACAAATACCAATAGAAACTGTGTATATTTCAGAAATTCATCTGTACCCACCTTGAGACTAGTGCAGTCAGTAATAGCACAGAAGTAACTGATATTTATATTTCCAAGTTTTGTGCAAATTATTAACTAGAGCAGTTATTCTGTACTACTAATATACATGTGTACTTTTATTAACAGTGACCACTAGCTTCCTTATTGTTTTTTTTAATTTTTATTTTTTTAGTACTAGGAATTGAACACAAGGCCTTCATACTGAGCTACATCTCCAGATCTTTTATTTTTAATTTTGAGACAGCATCTTGCTAAGTGGCTATGTTCTTGATGCTGTGATCCTTGTGATCCTTTCTGCGTGAACCATTTAGAGTGCTGGGATCACATTGAGGTTCCAGGAACAGGACTAGGTTCTGGCAATGATGTTAGTGATCACAACAGGGAAAGGTGCTAATGTGATATGCTTCACATTGTAGTCGAGGAGTCGGAGGTAAAACCACACATCAACACACTCACAGCATCAGGTGACGTTAAGCAAGCAGACAGTGCACCAGTGTGGGCTGCGGGCTATGGGGTGCTGTTTCCTGCCAGGCATAGGGTGATGGGTGAGGAACACAGCGTGGGGAGCCAGCCTGGCGGTCCCCTGGGAAAGGGGGCTCCAGGCAGAACTCAGATGCTCCTGGTTATTTTAGGGTAGCCAGGATCCTCAAAAATTGTCAAAACAAAATAAGAAAGAATGAATTCAGAATCTTTTTTTTTTTGAGACAGGGTCCCGCTTTGTAGTTCAGGCTGGCCCTGAGCTCACTATGTAGCCCAGGCAAGCCTCAAACTCCGCAATCCTCCTGCCTCTGCCTCCCAAGTGCTGGGATTACAGGCGTGAGCCACCACGCCCAGCACTGTGGTATGTGGTATTGATGGCTGGTGGGCGTGAGTCACCACGCCCAGCATTGTATGTGGTTACCAGGATCAAACTCAGGACTTTGCGCTTGTGAGGCAGGCACCGGAACCACTGAGCTAAATCTCCGGCCCATGAATTCAGAATCTTATTGTGCTAAAATGTTATAACTGCAGACGGATTGGGAGCCCAAGGCCAAGTCTGCATCTGCGCTGTGGCTGCTCTGGTCTTGCTCAGTCTCATGTAAGCTACACTGTAAAACTTGCCTTCCCAGAGAAAGGAAGGGAAAGAAAAGGACCAAAAAATATTGAAAATAAAAGGAACAAATGGAAACAAAACCTTTGTACATAGGGAGAGGAAGGAGGTTGAGGGGAAGAATGGGTTAATTTTTTTTTTTTTTTTTTTTTTTTGTGACAGGGTCTCGCTTTGTAGTTCAGCCTGGCTCTGAGCTCACTATGTAGCCCAGGCAAGCCTCGAACTCGGCAATCCTCCTGCCTCTGCCTCCCGAGTGCTGGGATTACAGGTGTGAGCCACCACGCCCGGCCCTGAGTTAAAATTTTTTAAAAATTTAAAATAAAGTTAATGATACCTTGCAAAAACAATTCCCTCCTGAAACCATATCTACCGCACATATTTAAGCAACATGAAAATACAGTTGGCTCTCCTAATACACAGGTTCCTCATCCTGAATTTCAAGACCAGCAGATCCAAGATACTCAGAAAAAACATGATAAATAACAAAGGGAGGGGTGGCATGTGCCTTTAATCTCAGCTACTCTGGAATCTGGCAGACAGCAGGTTTGAGACCAATCCGAGCAACTTAAAAAAATTGAAAGACTTTGTCCCTAAATAAAAATCTAAAAGGAGTACAGCTGGCTGTGACCCCCCCGCCCCCACACAGTACAGTTCCCAGTAAGAAAAAGGGAGAGAGAGAGAGAAACAGACAGACAGACAGACAGACAGGTAGGCAGGCAGAGAAGAAAGAAGGAGCAGGGGAGAGAGATTTTAGTGTTAAAGTTGTAGCTCAGAGGTAGGCACCTAGCATGTGGTGTAAGACCCTGGGTTTGATCCCCAGTACTACAAGGAAGAAAAAACACTGTTTTTTTTTTTTTTTTTTTTGAGATAAAGGTTTTGCTATGTAGCCCCCTATAGCCCAAGTTGGCCTTGATTTCACAATCATCCTCTTGACTCAGCCTCCTGAGTGCTAGGATTAGACGTGAGCCACTACCGTGGGAGCAAAAAGCCTGCATTTAATATTTTGTAAACAGATGTCCTGTATTTCACTAAAGAATATATTACATTTTTTCTCCTTGAATAGATTCCAATTCAGAATTGTCAAATGCAGATCTAAGGTACCGTCTTCAGGAAACTTTAGAGGTAGGTCCTCCGGACAACATACACATTCTCATGTGAATGAAGTCTGCTGATGGATACTTTGTTTAAATTGTAGCAAAACTGGAAACTAAATACTGGCTTTCCAGATATTCTCTTTTTTTCTTTCTTAGGCACTGCAGGTTAGCCTGGGTGTCAGGCCTGGGTTCAACTGCTGAACAGTCCCTCGCCCTCTGTCTTTTCAACCCTCCTGTGTCTCATGCGCCATGTCTCTTGAGAGCCTAGCATCACTGCGCCCTGCTCTGTGGCGCTGTGCTCACCTCTGACCTGCATCTGCGCCATCCTCCTTGGGAGCATGGAGCTTCCTCCAGCCACTTGCATGTGCACGGCTGACATGTCTGTCTGCACTCGCTCCCCATGTCAGAAGGCACGGCTCCCTTGGGTAGGCGTGTGGTTTCCTCCTTGGGGAGCTAGGAAACCCACCTTGTTGTGTGTTTGTGACCCTTCTGGTCCAAATGACTGTTGATAAAACACCATACGCTGGGAGCATAAAATGACAGAAAACTATTGCCTCTCAGTTCTGGAGGCCACAAACTTGAATCCAGGTTCAGGAGTGGGATGGGGGAGCCCTGCTCCTTCAAAGGCACCAGGGGAGAAGCCCTGGGTGTCTTTTGCTGCTTCCAGTGGTTCCTGCAGTCCTTGGTGTTCGCCCCTTGGCTGGTAGCAGCGTAAATGCTGTCTCTGCCTCATCTCTCACGGCTTTCTCTGCTGAGTGTCACTGCTCAGAAATGTTGCTAGTTTTATAGAGTCCAGTCATTGGGCTTCGGTGGCTGTCCTTGTGGTAGCCCGCCCTGCTTCCTCCGGGGTGTACTTTTATCTTGCATTTTCCTCTTCACTCAACCCTAGCTCACTGTGCAGAGCCAGTTTATCTCACTCTTGACTTTTACTTTTTCAAGTAAACTTTGCCATGCTAAAATTCAATCAAGCAATAAAATACACTCCAGTCATTGGATTGGTACCAACATTAATCATCAAGACTTGATTGTGTCTGTTAAATGAATCTAAATTTGGCCACAAGTTGCCTCTGGACCTGAGGATGCCCATGTATTTGTAGTCTCTGTGTAACAGCACATAAACAAGAGCAAAGTTGGATTTAGCAGTATGTTTGTGTAATGACCAGCTGAATCTCCGTCAATCAGAGCATCTGGTTGATCATACCAGAGTCAAATAGACTGAGCCATGGGCACCAATCCAGATACTTCTGTTCTGTATATAAGTTCTGCCTGCACAGGGGGCTTCCCGCCTCTTCCAGGCCAGATGGTGCCCAATTGAACATTGTTCAATTAAACTGTTTCATTTTAATTGCCTAAAGTTTTTATTTAAAGCATATCTGGTAAGACCCTTTTCCACATGTTCATAGTAATGGGGTGGACACAATCCATACATAGCTGTTACTGAAACAGTCTAGTTGGCCTCATGCTTATTTTTTTGTGGCCTGAAGATATTTTGGGGGGCATATTATTAGTCCTGTGGTATAAACAGGTAAGAGCAAAAGATTTGGGCTGTTAGTTAAAACTGTACTTGAACTTCAGTCTGACCAGTTTACTCACAAAATCTGAAGGAATGTCTAACCAGTGGTAAATGGGAGCTGACCAAACTGATAATCTGGGGAGTGCGTTGTCTTGGAGATAGAAAGACTGATTTTATTTCTGTCCTCAGGAAGTAGAAATTTTAAAAACTGAACTTGAAGCATCTCAAAGACAACTTGAAGGGAAAGAAGAGGCCCTGAAAATTCTTCAAAGCATGGTAAATTATTTTCTTTTACACATTCCAGTAATGGATATGTTTTTAAACATTTTATTGTTACTTTTTTTTGAGATAAGAGTCTCACTATATAGTCCAGGTGGCCTTGAAGTCATGGTGACCCCCTCCTGGCTCAGCTTTCCAAGTACTTGTTTTATAGCTTTTTAAAAAACTAATTACTTAGTTATTTTGATATTTCTTTTTTGTACCAGGGATCGAACTCAGGACCTTCCACTCATGAGCCCATTGCTAGAACCACTGAGCTAAATCACAGGCCCTGGTTACTTACTTGAGACAGGGTTTCTCTACGAAGCCCAGGCTAGCCTTGGATTCACTAAGTTGCCCAGGCTGGACTCAAACTCACAGGTACTCACTTCTGCCTCAGCTTCAAGTGCTGGGATTACAGGTGTGCACCTCAATAAATAGCTTGTTTTTAACTTTTAAAACAAGAGCAGTAATGCTTAATATAGTGTTTGGGGTTTTTCTTTTGAGGCCTAGATTTTTTTTTTCTTTTTTGCTTTTTGAGACAGGGTCTCGCTTTGTAGTTCAGGCTGGCCCTGAGCTCACTATGGTGCCCAGGCAAGCCGCCGCGAACTCAGCAATCCTCCTGTCTCTGCCTCCCAAGTGCTGGGATTACAGGCGTGAGCCACCACATCTGGCATTGAGGTCTAGATTTTTTAACAGCTTTATAATTTCTATACCAGAAATTTCACTTATTTTTGTTTATTTTTTTGGTACTGGGGCATAGTTTGACAGGCAGGCGCTATGTTGCTGAGCTAAATCCCCAGCACTCTATTATGTTTAGTGTACAGTACAGTTTACTTTTAGTGGACTTTGAGCTGTCCAGCCATAGCTCCAGGGTGACCTGATGGCACTTCCAGTCATCCAGATCTCATTCCCACCCCAGCCCCAGGGGACCTTTGGTCTTTCCCATATATTTGTCTTCTCTGTCTTTTCTGTTTCATAGATTCTTTTGTACGTGGATTTTATCAACATGTTCTTCATTTTTGTTGCCAAATAATACTCCTCTCTATACATGTACCAGTTCTGTTTGTTCAGGTACCAGTTGATAAACATTTGGGTCATTTCTTTGTGACTATGACAAATAATTCTATCATTACTTTTTTTTTCTTTTTTGAGATAGGGTCTCGCTTTGTAGTTCAGGCTGGCCCTGAGCTCACTATGTGGCCCAAATTAGCCTTGAACTCAGAGCAATCCTCCTGCTTCTGCCTCCCGAGTACTGGGATTACAGGTGTGAGCCACCACACCTAGCACTTGTATACATTATCTTTGTGTGGAAAATTCATTCTTTCATTCTCACATTCAACAGAAAAGAGCCAAACCAGGATCTTCTGAGTTTTGCACTGTTGAACTCTCCACACATGCTTGGTTGTCCATGTGAAATTCTGGAGTTAATGTTCTGTTATCTTCAAATGCAAAGATGAATCTCGGCTGTGTACACAGGTGCGATTAGAACTGTGATCCGCACCAGTGCTCTTTTTCTCTGCCCTAGGCAGTCTTTGGCAAAGCCACAAGTCACACCCAGGCGGTGCTCCAGAAAACTGTCGAACAGAAGAGATTGTTGGAGAAGGTATTTGCTACTGTTAGCATAGACTTGGGTCCAGTAAGATGTACATACCATTTCTGTCAACGCCCCCACACTGGTGGACACATCATCTGTGCAGGATGCACCTCCACTTCTGGTGCTGCCCTCTGGGAGCGAGTGTCATGCGGGGAATGAGGTACCTTCCTTCATTTATGGCAGCAGGGTGACCTACTAAAGCAGGATGTCCTGTTGTCATTTTGTTTTCCTGCCTCAGCTTCTGGCAGGATCTGCATCCCCTGCTCTCCTTCTAGAGTGAAGCAGAAGTCAGGAGCCAGCCTGGAAGAACACTCCCGCTGTCTGTTTACCGCCCCTAACCCCGCCGCACATCATGGGCCACCTGGGCCGAGACTTCTGGGGTCAATGTCCCCCCTGGTGTCTACTGGGGGGGGGGGCTCTGAGAAAGCTGGGTTCACTCCAGCAAGTTTTGAACTCAAATGATTTTAAATTTTTTTATATTAAGTGAGCTCTGGCAAAAGTTTGAGTGCTGAATAGGCACGTCACATGGGTTGACAAATGTCAGACTCTTCTGAGTAATCATTTTTTCTCTTTAAACTTTTTTGTGATTATGATTTACTTTACTTGTTTAGAATGAAGTAATTTATTTGTAGTAATTTTCCATGAATGTGTGATTTTCCTTCCCATAGGAAATAAATACCTTGCAGTGGGAAATAGAATTTGATCAGAATAGATTTAAAAACATAGAAGAATCTTGGACTCAAAAATACGAGAGGTTTGTCTATTGCTTTTATTTACTTATTTATTGATCTTGTGGTGCTGGTGAAGAAACCCAGGACCTCACACATGTAAGCGGGCCTGCTTCCCACTCTTCCTGCACAGGTGTGTGTACTCCCCTATCCTTTTTCCTTAAAAATGTCTAAAATGCTGGTAACTCAAAAATAGTTTAAGCTTCCTGCTTTGGATGCAGTGTAAATATTATAAAACCCTTATTGTTTATCTACTTACTAGCTCCATAATTTTTTTTATTTTAAAAAGTATATTTTAGGGGCCTGGGATTTAGCTCAGTGGTTCTGGCATCTGCAAGTGCAGGGTCCCAAGTTTGATCCCAGGTTTCACATATCACAATGCCAGGCGTGGTAGCTCATGCCTATAACCCCAGCACTCGGCAGGCAGAGGCAGGAGGGTTGCTGTGAGTTCAAGGCTGGCCTGAGGTACATAGTGAGCTCAGAGCCAGCCTGAACTGCAAAAAGTGAGACCCTGTCTGGGAAAAAAAAAAAAAAAAAGAAGTATATATTTTAAAATACAATGTAAGAGTAATACTTTTATTATATTATTATTTTTTGTTGTACTGGAGCATCAAAGTAAGAGACATTCTATCCTTAAGCTATATCCCCACTTTTTTCTGAAAATTTTCTTCCTGGATGTGAATGTTGTATCCCAGCACTCAGGACAGGAGGTTGAGGCAGGAGGATTGCCACGAATTTGTCAGCCTGGATTACACAGTGAGTTCAAGGCCAGCCTGAAATAGATAGCAAGACTTTGGCTCAAAAGCCAACAAAAATTTAAAAATTAAGTACATATTTATTGAGATGGTCCTAAATTGCTTAGGCTGGCCTTGAATTTGTGATCCTGGAGCCTCAGCTCCCCTAAATAGCTGGAATTACAGGTTGCATCACTGACTGCATCCTGTTTCAGTTTCTTTCCTTCTTTTTTTCTTTTTAAAGGATTTTTCAAACAAGATCTTTCTGTATAGCTCAGATTGGCCTTGAACTCACTACGTAGTTCAGGCTGCTGTCTCAAATTTATAGTGCTCATGGTGACCCTTCTGCCTCAGCCTCCTGGCTACTGAGATTATAGGTGTGCATCACCATTCCCAACTTGTCATATATCTAGGTATTAGTCTTCTAAGAACTAGCTGGCAAAACTTTCCCATTCTGTAGGTTGTCTCTTTGCTCTGTTGATTGTATCCTTTTCTGTGCAGAAGTCTTTTAATTTCATATAATCCTGTGTGTTGATTCCGATGTTATTTATTGGTTTGTTTGTTATTATTTTGTTTTTTGAGATAGGGTCTCACTATGTAGTCTAGGGTGGCCTTGAACTCTGTATGTTGATCAGCTGGCTTTGAACTTGTGATGAGCCTTCTGAGTGCTGGGATTACAGGGATGTGCCACTGCACATATTTTAAATGATTATTAATTTTATTTAAAACTTTTGTATTTTGGGGGAAAACTTTATTAAACAGAATGAATATACAAAATAGTTGCCTTAGAAATGTTTCTGAGTATTTCTCAACTAAGAACACAGAAGAGTTAAGAGTTATGTTTAAAATCTTACCATGTTCCTTTAAATTATTTTAATTTTGTGACACATGTAAATTCTAGACTGTCGTGAAGAAAAATTTTATTTAGTTTTTTGTGGAAATAGAAATATTGTCCCTCACTGAGGAAGTGTTAATGTAGTTATTTGGAAGTTAATGTTAATTTGGAAGTTAAGTGTTAATGTAGTTATTTGTAGCTATTTTTTGCAGACTACAGTGTGAAAATGCGGTTCTCAAGGAGAATTTGAAACTGAAAACAGAAGAAATTAGAGTGTTGAAGTCTGAAAATGGAGGTAAGGAATAGTATTTCAATGAATATTTTTAAACACTGAGTTTTTTACTGTCATGTAGTAACCCTTGTAATAGAGACAAAAGTGCTAGTTTTTTTGTACGTTTGTTTGTTTTTGTTTGGTGGTTTTGGGTAGTTGGACCCAGGACCTTTACACTGGTGTACATTCCTACCTCTTTCAACAATTAAAATTTTTTTTGTTGTTTTGAGACAAGGTCTTACTTAGTTACTAAGTTGCCCAGGTTGGGTTTGAACTTGTGACCTTCCTGGCTTGGGCTTCTACAGTGCTGTGATTACAGACAAATACCACTATACTCAGCTTCATTTAGATTTTTTTCACTTTAAAGGATGTATCAAGGTGAAATCCCCACAACATAAAATTGACATGTAAAAGTGACAATTCAGCCAGGCGTGGTAGCCCATGCTATAACCCCAGCACTTGGGAGTCTGAGGCAGGAGGGTTGCTGGGAGTTAGAGGCCAACCTGAATTGCATATCAATACCCTGTCTCAAGAAAAAATAAAAAGACAATTCACTGGCCAGGAGGCTGAGGCAGGAGGATCACAGTGAGATACCCTATCTCAAAACAAAACAAACAAAAAAGTGAACAGTTTAGTGCCACTGACAATACAGTACAACTCTCTTCCCAGTTCTAAAACATTTCCATCATGCTGAAATAAAAGTTCACACACATTATGCAGTTGTTCCCCGTTCCCCGTTCCCCGTTCTCATTTAGATTCCATGTAAGGCCGAATGGTAGAGCATGATGCTTGAGACACTTAAGTAGAAATTGCTACCTAACACATACCTGGGCATGTGTATGTACATGCATGTGAATGAATGGACATACACTATGATTCCTATATTAAGTATCCCATATATAACGAACCATATCATGATGAAAGTTGGCAGAAGCATATTAAGGTGTTTACTAGTAACATTTTATAAAAAAAATTTTTTTGAGACAGGGTCTTGCCATGTAGCCCAGGCTGGCCTCAAACTTTAAGCCATCTTCCTGCCTTAGCCTCCTGAGAGCTGTGATTACAGGCATGCACTACATCTGATTAATTTACAAATTTTTTTGTTTTTTAGGCAGGGTTTCACTTTGTAGTTCAGGCTTACCCTGAGCTCACTATGTAGCCCAGGCAAGCCTCGAACTCAGCAATCCTCCTGCCTCTGCCTCCCAAGTGCTGGGATGACAGGCATGAGTCACTGTGCCCGGCATTGCTGTATGTGGTTACTGGGGATTAAACCAGGGATCTTGTGCTTGCTAGGCAGGTGCTGGAACCACTGAGTTAAATCTCCAGCCACTTTTACAAAAATTTTTTTTTTTTTTTTTGAGACATGGTCTTGCTTTGTATGTAGTTCAGGCTGGCCCGGAGCTCACTATGGTGCCCAGGCAAGCCGCCGTGAACTCAGCAATCCTCCTGTCTCTGCCTCCGGAGTGCTGGGATTACAGGCGTGAGCCACCACGCCCAGCATTATATGTGGTAACCAGGGATCAAACTCAGGTCCTTAATGCTTGCAAGGCAGGCGCCGGAACCACTGAGCTAACCCTCCGGCCCACTTTTACATATTTTTTAAGAGAAGATGCTGATTCTTCCTCCCTAATAGAAGCCAACTGGTAGCTTAAAGGGGGCCAGACAAACTCCAGACTGGCCGTGAGTGAGACCTTTTCTTCTTCTGGATGAGATCAGTCTGCAGGGACAGAGGCAGCATCCGTGTCCCGCGCTGTCACCTGTAGGTTAAGAAGTGGGACACAGCCCACCTCCTCCTGCACTCTAGCCTGCAGCTAGGGGAGAAGAGAGGTCTGCTGTCCTCCATCGACAGCACATCTTCTTCCTACCTCTGTGGCTTGTCTCGAGCCTGGAGAGCTGATGCAGCCAGAGTACAGTGCACAGGAGCACCACCCAGGCCTTACTGTCCCTGGGTGACTTACCCCACATGGTCCCTTCCTAAAACTCCTACAGATGAACCACAAGCAGAAGCAAACTTGGGATGCAAAGCTGAGGTGCTTCCCCAGTGAAAAGAACACCTTGCCAGAGATGGGGCCCATGTTGGCAACTGGCATTCTGGGAAGCTGAGGCAGGAGGGTTGTAAATTTGAGCCCAGCCTGGGGGATTTAGTGACTTAGCAAGACCCTGTCTCAAAACTTAAAAAAAAAAAGGCTGGGATGCTGTAGCACAGAGCTGATGCTGATGCCCTGGGCTCTCTGGGGTCACGTATGGTTGTCCCCTGATGAGCCCCGCGTTAACTGGGTAGGCTTTCTGTTTGCTTTCTTGGGGTGTTGATCTGAACACATCAGTATTCGGAATTAATGAGAATGCGGTGCAGATGTAACTGGGTGAGAGGGGGCTGCACTCAGGCCTCAGAGGTGGGCCCAATAACACTTTCGGGTCTGGCCCTTCCTAGTTTTGAACCAACAGCACCTGGAAGCCCTTGCCATGCTTGACATCAAACAGCAGAAACTGGCTCGGGAAGGCCGGAGCCAGGAGGAAAGTGGCTTTGCAGAGGTGTCTGGTCTTGAGGTAGGTGCACGTGTGTGTGTGTGTGTGTGTGTGTGTGTGTGTGTGTGTGTCTGAAAGCTGAAAAAGGCAGGGGCTTCTGCGCAGTGTCTTTGGATATACTGGAGACTGAAACCAGAGGCTTTGCACTGAGCTATATCTTCAGCCCTCTTTGGTTTTTTTCCTTCTTCTAAAAATTATTATACATTTGCAATACTTAATGAATACATTCACCTTGGGGAGTTGTCACATCTACACATTGCGCCTTAATCTTTTCATTTCCTCCCTTCCCTCTCCATCCATCTCTAGGCTATTTTAGTTTTTGAGATTGAGTTTTGCCAAGTTGTCCAAGCTAGGTTCAAACTTGGGATCCTCCTGCTTCAGCCTTCCACACTTGTAGCATTACAGGCACGCCCCTCCACAGTGGGCCAGGAGCGAGTTTCCTTTCCTGTCCCTTGGCACCTGCTCTGGTCTCACAACATTCTTAGGATTTGAGATGGGGTGAGAGAAGCCTGTGGGTGGCCCAGGTTGGCTCATCCTGCCCTAAGTGTGACATGTGCTGGCTGCTTCCTGCCCATACATCTCTCACTTTTACAACTGCAGGGCGTGGTGCCTCTCCCCTTGAGGGGGGAGGCCTTGAGGCCTTTCACACTGTTTGTCTCATCTCCACAGCAGCCTGAGGCCGTAGAGCGGGTGTTACCAGAGGCCTGGAGAGGCTGGCCACCCTCAACTGTGCCCCCTCAGTAACAAGGCTGCATGCTCCAGTCAGGTTTGGAACAGATCTGCCTCTCCATGCTGGTGGCTTCTGGCTGGGAGGTGGCCAGTCACATGCAGAGAGGCCTGAGCTGTGAGAAATAAATAAGCACAGCCTCTCTTTCTGTAGAGCTTCAAAAAGAGAAAAGCAACTGTTAATAATACACTACCTCTAAATAAACTACAAGGAGGGCTGGGGATATAGCTCAGTCCAAGGGCCTTGAGTTCAGTCTCCAGTGCTGGGTGAAGAGGGAAAAAATGAAGTAGAAGACAATTCAGAAAATAATGTTATAGGGCCGGGGATTTAGCTCAGTGGTTCCAGCATCTGCCTGGCATGTGCAAGGTCCCAAGTTTGATCCCAGGTACCATATATCACAGTGCTGGGTGTGGTAGCTCAGACCTGTCATCCCAGCACTCAGGAGGCAGAAGCAGGATTGCTGTTAAGTTTGAGGCTTGCCTGAGCTACATAGTGAGCTCAGGGCCAGCCTAAACTACAAAGCAAGACCCTGTCTCAAAAAACTAAAAAAAGAAAATAGTGCTAGGATCACCCTGCGTGGGCTTCCTGGTTTTGCTTCGCACTTCCTCTGCTCTGTATGTGTGGACAGTAACGTGCGAGGAGAGGGCGTTGGGGCTATGCAGACTGTGTGACTCAGTTCATACCTCTGGCTCTGCAGCTCGCAGTGCTTGGAGCCTGCCTGTGCCGTGGTCCCAGGGGGAGTCCCTGTCCCTGTGCCAGGACAGCGGCATCTGCTCGGAAACTGGTTCTGCAGCTCAAACGTGAGGTATCTTGTCATCAGCACAATGGACACTCTGGGTGTTCTTCAGCTAATGGTAGAATCCATGGAGGTATCTGTGGTAATTAGTAGTAGTCACTGGCTGTGGGACTTAGGCTTAGTGTATATGTGGGCATTAATTTGTAAACTAGATTTTCTTTACCTGTTTCCTAAATATAAATAGGTCTTGGGATGATATTTGAAGCCAGATGAAGCCATTTGCCTAAGCCTGAAGTC
Source organism: Thryonomys swinderianus (assembly GCA_004025085.1). Classification (NCBI taxonomy): domain Eukaryota; kingdom Metazoa; phylum Chordata; class Mammalia; order Rodentia; family Thryonomyidae; genus Thryonomys; species Thryonomys swinderianus. The sequence continues at coordinate 27,629 of PVIC010013512.1, forward strand.
AGAATTGCTTAAATTTATATTTTTCTCAACTATTTATGGTCTTAAAGTTAGAACAGAAGAGCTGGGTGTAGTGGTGCACGTCTGAAGTCCTAGCAGTTGGGAGGCTGTGACAGGAGAATCATTGTGACTTTGAGGCCAGCCTGGGGTTCATAATGACCTCACAGCCAGCCTGAACTACATACCAAGACCCTGTCTCAAAAAAGAAAACAAAACAACAAAAAAAGGGTGCATGTATGCATAAGATCATTAGGATCAACCTGATTGGTGGGAAGTTAAGCATCAGGCTTATTTTTAAAAATGGCAGGGCCGGAGGGTTAGCTCAGTGCTTCCGGCGCCTGCCTCACAAGCGCAAGGTCCTCAGTTCGATCCCCGGTAACCACATACGATGCTGGGCATGGAGACTCATGCCCACCAATAATCAATACCACATACCACAGTGCTGGGTGTGGTGGCTCACGCCTGTAATCCCAGCACTTGGGAGGCAGAGACAGGAGGATTGCTGAGTTCGAAGCTTGCCTGGGCTACATAGTGAGCTCAGAGCCAGCCTGAACTACAAAGCGAGACCCTATCTCAAAAAAAAAAAAAAAAAGGCAGACATAGCAGAACAGATTTTATGGCACCAGACTAGGTATACACCTTAGCCTCAGGCAGAAGTACCCAAACCTGCACACCAGCCAGACTCTTAGTTTGCTCACGTGTTAAGTGTCTTGGAGGGTGGTTGTAAGAATGGAGGAGATAAACATAATGTTTTTCATGGCACCAGGAACATACTGGGCATTTAATCAAATAACAGCTGCCATTGTTAATTGGGCTTTAATTACAAATACAGTACTGTACTGATTTTGAGTATGCTTTACCTTTCTCTGGAAGGTACAGAAGGCTGTAGGGTACACAGGAAAGCTAATAGCTAAATATGAACTCACTGAGAAAAGCACGAGATTACACAGCTCAGAGGCTGCAGGCCAGGCTCAAACTAACACACAGTCCCTGGCCTCCTCCCTTCTTTCCTAGCTGGCCATTCTGGCTGGGGTCTGGGCAGGGCATGGGCTGTCATGGGAGTGAGACAGGCTGGCAGTTGGCAGGCATGAGGGAGGCTGCTAGAACTGGTGGGTACTGGTGAGACTGGGCAGCTGAGCTGGGGAGGCCACATATACACATTGACTCTGCATTCAGGCAAAAATGATTTGGTTTACCTGATGCCTCCCAAACTCTCTTCCCAAACCAGCTGGAACTTTTGCAGAAGAGTAAAGAAGAAGCTCACATCATGGCTGATGCGTTCCGAGTTGCATTTGAGCAACAGTTAATGAGGAGAAATGACCAGGCCCTAAGGTTGACACAAATGGAGGGCATTTGTACAAAAGCAAGAAGACGGTTAAGTTGGAAGCCCCTTAAAGAGCACGGTAACTATGAATCGTGATGGCAGTAACCAGGGGTCACTTTGGCTGATGGGGCACCATCAGCCTAGTGTAGGAGACAGAACTGAGTCTTGACACACAGCTCTGACGCGTTTAAAAAGAGTCCCTGGGTGCCAGAGATTTAGCTCAGTGGTTCCAGCGCCTGCCTCACAAGCGCAAGGTCCTGAGTTCAATCCCGGTAACCACATACAATGCTGGGCGTGGAGACTCACGCCCACCAGCCATCAATACCACATATCACAGTGCCAGGCATGGTGACTCATGCCTGTCATCCCAGCACTCAGGAGGCAGAGGCTGGAGGATTGCTGAGTTCCAGGCTTGCCTGGGCTACGGAGTGAGCTCAGGGCCAGCCTGAAATACAAAGCAAGACCCTGTCTCAAAAAAAAAAAAAAAAAAAGTCCCTGGCTGTACATACAGAGAGGAGCTAGTGGGGTCAACACAATCAAAAAGTGACGAGAGACGGGCCGGAGATTTAGCTGAGTGGTTCTGATGCCTGCCTCGCAAGCCCAAGGTCCCTGTCTCAAAAAAAAAAAGTGATGACAGAATCCCTTCTCAAGTATTCTTCTATTCCATTTATATAAAACTATATTTAATGGAAAATACTTTTCATAAAAATATTATGATTAAATGGAGATTGCCAAGAAGAAATTCTATTGAAAATGACATTTAGAGATTTAGCTCAGTGGTTCTGGTACCTGCCTAGCAAGCGCAAGGTCCCTGGTTCAATCCAGTAACCATATATAACATTACCAGGTGTGGTGACTCATGCCCACCAGCAGTCAATACCACACGCCACGATGGTGGGCGTGGTGCCTCATGCCTGTAACCCCAGCACTCAGGAGGCAAAAGCAGGATTGCTGAGTTCGAGGCTTGCCTGGGCTACATAGTGAGCTCAGGGCCAGCCTGAATTACAAAGCGAGGCCCTGTCTCAAATAAAGTCAACGTTAGGGGGGCCAGAGATTTAGCTCAGTGGTTCCGGCGCCTGCCTCGCAAGCGCAAGGTCCTGAGTTTGATCCCGGTAACCACATAGAATGCTGGGCGTGGTGATTCATGCCCACCAACAATCAACCAGCAATCAGCACCACATACCACAGTGCCGGGCGTGGTGGCTCACGCCTGTAATCCCAGCACTCTGGAGGCAGAGACAGGAGGATTGCTGAGTTCCAGGCTTGCCTGGGCTATATAGTGAGCTCTCAAAAAAAATAAAAATAAAGTCAACGTTAGATATAGCCACCTAGTTAAAATTCTTTGAAATGTATGGTTTGTAAGAAACATTTAGAGGTGGTGGTAAAAATTATTTTTAATTTCAAAAAACTTATTAGTATAATTTTGCAGTACAGGATTACATTCAACATGTGGAGTTGGTACATGTACATAACGCATCTTAATTCCTTTAATCTCCCTTTCCTCCTTTAAAGAAAAAATTTAAGCCGGGCGTGGTGGCTCACGCCTGTAATCCCAGCACTCGGGAGGCAGAGACAGGGGGATTGCTGAGTTCGAGGCTTGCCTGCGCTACATAGTGAGCTCAGGGCCAGCCTGAACTAGAAAGCGAGACCCTATCTCAAAAAAAAAAAAAAAAAAGAAAAGAAAAAGCTTAAGTTTGACAAAATATTTTCATAACAAATAAAACAAATGTGGATATAGGTGTTGGTTCAGGAGACCATCAAAAGTACAAGGCTGGCAGAAGGATTCCCCACATCTTCATCAGATCTGTATTTTGGACTCTCGAGGACAGCCATTCTAACTAGGATGTGATGGAATCTGAAAGTAGTTTTTCTTTTGGTACCAAGAATTGAACTCAGGGCCTTGAGCTTGCCAGGCAGGTGCTGCACTACTGAGCTACATCCCTGGCCTCAAAGTAGTTTTGATCTGCATTTCTCTAATGGCTATAAGACGCTCAACATTTTTTCATACTTTGCAATACATAATTGCATTCACTTTGCAAATTGGTGTGATCAATACCAATTGACAATACATTATCAAACCTTAGTTTTTACTTCCCTTCCCTCCATGCCATTTTACTTGAGAATAGCTGCTTAGTCCACTTCCCCATTTATTAAGCTACACACACACACACACACACACAAAAATATATATATGTATTTTTTTTTAATCTACCCCACCCCACCTGCCAGTCCAGAGATCAAACTCAGAACCTTGTGCTCGCAAGATAACTGCAGTGCCACTGAGCTACATCCCTGGTCCTTAAGCTGTATTTTTTTTTTTTTTCTTTTTGAGACAGGGTCTCGCTTTGCTTAAGCTGTATTTTTGACAGAGGGTCTCACTATCTGGTTCAAGCTGACCTCAAACTATGTAGCCAGGATGGCCTACTATTGTGATACTCCTGCCTCCCTGAGCTGGGATTACAGGTCTGTACCAACACATCTGGCTTGCTATTTTATCCCCTCTTTGGTACCGGGGATCGAACTCGGGCCCTTCGGTTTCCAAGGTAGACAAAAACCCCGGCCCTTGATTTTTTTTTTTTGGACAGGGTCTCGCTTTGTAGTTCAGGCTGGCCCTGAGATCACTATGTAGCTCATGCAACCCTCGAATGCACAGCAATCCTCCTGCTTCTGCCTCCGAGTGCTGGGATTACAGGCTTGAGCACCACGCCAGGCATTGTGGTGTGTGGTACGGATTGCTGGTGGGTGTGAGTCATTACACCCGGTACTATTGTATGTAGTTACCAGGACTGAATTGGGACCTTGCACTTGCAAGACAGATGCCGAAACCACTGAGCTAAATCCCTGGGCCACTTGTTCTTATTATTTTCTGTGGTAATGGCTTCCTACCCAGAAAGTCTTTACTTATGCCTATGGCTTCAAGTGTTTCCCCTGTTTTCCTTTAGCAGTTGCAAGGTTTGAGGGCCTAAGGAAAGGAGAGAAAATAAGACGTGTTATGTATAGTACCAACTCCCATGATGAGTATATACAGTGTATACTGTTTACCGCTAACATGTACTAATGAAGAGTAGTTTGAGGTCTCATACCTAGGTATTTGGTTCATTTTGAATTGATTTGGTACAAGGTGAGAGAAAGGGACCTAATTTCTTTTCTTTTTTTTTTTTTTGAGACAGGGTCTCGCTTTGTAGTGCAGGCTGGCTCTGAGCTCACTATGTAGTCCAGGCAAGCCTCGAACTCAGCAATCCTCCTGTCTCTGCCTCCCGAACACTGGGATGACAGGCGTGAGCCACCACGCCCGGCATTGTGGTATGTGGTATTGATTGCTAGTGGGCGTGAGTCTCCATGCCCAGCATTGTATCTGGTTACCAGGGATCGAACTGAGGAACTTGCGTTTGCAAGGGCAGGCGCTGGAACCACTGAGCTAATCCTCCGGCCCCAAAAGGGACCTAATTTCAATCTTCTACATGGATATCCAGTTTTTCTAGCACCATTTGTTGGTTTGTCTTCTCCAACTTGATTTTGGTTCCTATGCCCAGAACCACATAGATCTAGCTTCATGGGTTTGTTTCCATGTCCTCATTTCCCACTGGTTCACATGTTTTTTGGTCAGTATTATGCTGTTTTTGTTCTTGTGGCTTTGCAGTATGATTTGAAATTAGGTATTGTGATGTTTCCACCCTTGGTCTTTTTCTTTATTTGGGACAGGTCTCACTTTGTAGTTCAGTCTGGCCTTAAATTCACGATGATATTCCTGCCTCAGCCTCCTGAGTGCTAGGATTACAGGCATGCCATGATACCCAATATGTGCTTGTTTTAGATTGTATTATTCTTGCCTTTCTCAGCAGAAGGGATAGGAAAAACACAAGTGTTCTTTCTGTTTACACATCCCACTCAACACAACCTCTGGCACCTGACTGGGGAAGAGCCCCTCCACAACAAGCAACCAGTTTTCCCTCGGACATCACCCAGCTGGCGGGTTTGTTTCACCCTGACATTACCCCATAGTCAGATCTCACAGTTTAAAAACTATCTTGTAAGATCTCTACTTCTGGGTTAGGCCAAAAGTAGTACAGTGTCACTCACCTACCTGACTGAACTGGAGGACACCTCCTCCTGCTGAGTTTGCTAGAATGGCTCAGAAGACTCGGGAAACACATTTGCTGGCATGTGGTTCAGGATGTTGCAGAAGATGTAGATGAAGAGCCAGGAGGTCTAAATAAATCCCCAGCCCCTCTCTCCAAGATCATCACTACAATACAAGAAGCTGTTTCTCTAGGAGATCCCAGGAGATCCAGGAGCTGTGTCAACACTCCTGACACTCAGGAAATTACAGCACGATGGTTCTAGGAGTTATGTTAGGAAACCAGGTCAAGACCAACTATGAGAACAAAAGTTTCTCCCAACAAGGATGTTTATCTTTCACGCACAAGGGTTTTACGAGCTCCATGTCAGGGCCCAGGGCACAGACACAAAATTTATCTTTCTTCTGTCACAGTGTCATACTTAGCTATTGACAAACCTGAAGGATTTTACCATAGAAAATATGATTCTAGAAGTGCACCTCCCATGCTTTGCATTTCAGTGTGGTGCGGGGAGAGACCACAGGAATTTGTGCTGACCCAGGCTGCAGTGCACTGGGTTACAGTGCATGCTCAGCATGCACAGGTCTTAGGTTCAATCCCTCGCACCACAAGATAATCGATTCACTTCTTAAAGCTTTTAGAGTCCATGCTCAAGAAGCTCTAAGTTTCTAGGTGACAGAATTTTGATTTCTTTCATTAACATATTCCAACAATCTGAAGAAGTGCAGGGAGATTGTTACAGGTTATTTCATGTTCAGTAACTTGTACTTCGCTTTTGCTGTGGCAGTTCAGGTTCTCCAAGCTGTTATGAGCATTTTCTCCCTTCAGATTTAGAGTAAAGATAGATTATTTATCACCATTGTTCGTCAGCCTCTCTGGCTTCTCCTTTTGCCACGGTTTCTTGTAGTCAGAGCCTGGGCACTGTTAGGACTGGGTACGGAGGTTGGTCCCATACACTCTGGTTATCTGTAAGGTCAGTTCTGAACTATTACAAATCACTTTCAAATTTTCCTTTGTATCATTTCACAATTTTTTGCCTTCTACAAATTATCTTCTTTCTGGATAGAAAGGTCAGTATATGGATGTCAGTGTTGTATTAATAGTATGCCACGACTATTTTTTGCATTGTGGTAAAGTAGGCATGCAGGTGACCATTTGGACTGTTCTTCAGTGGCATCAGGTATCCACAGAGCTGTGTGACCACTACCACCATCTAGCTCCCAGACAAAACTGTACACCAGACAGCAACTCCCCCCTCCTGAGAGCCCAGGGGGTTAGGATTCCATCGCATAGGTACCCTGAGAAGCAGGCAATAGTTTTCATTTTAGAAGAAAAGAAACAGAAGGGTGGAAAACTCACCTAGAACCTTGTGAGCAGCTCTGAGTTGCTGGGCCTAGTTCAAGGGCCTCTGTGGCCTGAGACCTTTCTGCTGGGTCTACACTTTCGTTACAAAGAATGTGGGTTTGTGGGTCACACTTTACAATTGGGAGATTTCACATACAAATCTGGATCTCTGGATGGGGTGGGGATTTAGCACAGTGGTTCCAATGCCTGCTTCACAAGCACAAAGTCCCAAGCTCGATCGGTGGTACCAAAACAAACAAAAAGCCCCAAAACTGATCTCTGCCTGTACCTGTGGCCTGACTGAGTGCCCAGCTGCATCCTCACGCCACTGCCAGCTGGCCCTGAGGAGGGCTGTGCTGTAAGACAGGGTACAGCCTCAGGTCGGACACGGCAGCCTGTACCTACCTGCTCACTTGCATGTCCCCTTCCAACTCTGTGTCTCCTGAGAGGACAACCCTGGGCTGGTTAGGAGCCCACCAGACTTATCCACTGTTCCCTCTTTTCTGGAAGTAATCGTTGAAAGCACTGCTATCTCAGCTGGATTATGGTGTTCAGTTTCAGGACATCAACCCCAAAGGAATAAGAAGACATTAGGGCAGAGACTGCTGGGGATGCTGCCCTCAGAAGACAGCTCTAAGGGGACCGAAGACCAGGATAATCCTCAGGAAGTCTTTAAGATGCTCATAGATTTGGTTAGTACCATGGCTTTGTCTTGGTTACAGATTGGGATTAATCTTTGCACCTCATTTGGCATTTTCTTACTGCCCTTGTCCCCTCTCCCAGCACCATTCTCCAAGTCCACAGTGGTCCTCCCCTCACACTCCAGGCATGCTTGTCCCAACTCTCTGCCCATGCTGCTCTCCTGTCGAGGCGAAGCTGCACCGCTGAGGGAGGCCCTGTATCGCTCGGGCCCACTGGCACGCAGCCATGAGCCAAGGCGCTGCACCACACTGGTCCTTTCATTGTCACCACACCCTGAGCTCAGGCTTTGTTATCCTCATTCTGTAGATGACTCAGCTGAACCTGGCTCGGATGTTTTGAACATATGTAACTCTTGAATTTGTTGGTACCTTCACCATTCCCTTAGAAATAAGTACAGGCTTGCACTAGACTTATAAAGTAAAAATTTCAGCAGAAATAATGCCCTCTTCTATTTTCTTCTCTTAAAAACAAATCCTGGGCTATGTAATCAGTTCAAAGCCAGCCTGGACTGCACAGTGAAACAATAATTAGTATAAATTACACAATAATTTATACAGATGACTTTAGAGATGTAGGGTTGAATATTTGATAAAATGCAGATACTCCTCTTGTGCATGTATTCTGTGGCTTGTGGACTAATGAGTTCCTTTTAAATTTCTGTGCATGCAGTTAAATGATAAAGAAGAAGCGCTGGCTCATCAGAGGAAAGTTAGTTACATGCTTGCTCGAGCACTGGAAGACAAAGACATGGCCTCTAAAGAGAACAAAGATCAAGAGAACTTTCTAATCAAAAAGCCCTGGCATAAATCTTCAGAATTCTCAGTTTTGTGTGATCCTGAACATTCAGGCTTCCAGACTTTTAATTCTGTGAGCTGTGCTTGTTCAATCCAGGACTCTCAAATGGGTCCAAACTATACAAAAACTCTTAAAAGATCCTGCTCTTTGCCAACAAGTATAGAATTTTGAAGACAAATGAGGCACTGGAAATCAGAACTGAGAGATTTTTACATCAAGAGACTTTGGGGCTGGGGCTACAGCTCCATGGTACAACGTGTGCTTTGCACATGCCAGATCCTGGGTTCCATCCCCAGCACCAAAGACACTTTGTAAAGGGACTATATGAATGTTGATAAATCTTGAGAAGGTATTTTTCCAGGATTTTTTTAAGAGTTTAATCAACCTTTTTCTACATTTTCTACAAAAAATTTATTAGTATTTTGCATTGTCATTTTATTTATAAAATTATAGTTTATGAACTGTTTCTTCAGTGTTTGCCAACATCTTTTTTTTTTTTTTTTTTTTTGAGACAGGGTCTCGCTTTGTAGTACAGGCTGGCCCTGAGCTCACTATGTAGCCCAGGCAAGCCTCAAACTCAGCAATCCTCCTGTCTCTGCCTCCTGAGTGCTGGGATTACAGGCGTGAGCCACCATGCCCGGCACTGTATGTGGTTGCTGGGATCCAACTCAGGACCTTGTACTTGTGAGGCTGGTGCCAGAACCACTGAGCTAAATCTCTGGCCCTGTCAACATCTTATAAGCAAATTATTTGGGGAAAAGACTAATTATAAAAAGTAATTATGCTTATTAATAAAAACATCAATAGTATTTAATACTTACACTGACTATAAGGATCTTAGATCAGCTAAATCAACAAAATAACCATATGTATCAATGTCTTAAAAACTAACACTAGCATATTTAGTCACTGCTAATTACTTTCATGCCCTTGAAATGAAGTAAATGTTACATTAGGAGGTGATATATATACACACTTTTTTTTTTTTGAGACAAGGTCTCACTTTGTAGTTCAGGCTGGCTCTGAGCTCACTATGTAGCCCAAGCAAGCCTCGAACTCAGCAATCCTCCTGTCTCTGCCTCCCGAGTGCTGGGATTACAGGCATGAGCCACCATGCCCGGCACTGTGGTATGTGGCATTGATTGCTGGTGGGCGTGAGTCTCCACACCCAGCATGGTATGTGGTTACTGGGGATAGAACTCAGGACTTTGCGCTTGCGAGGCAGGCACCGGAACCACTGAGCTAGCCCTCCAGCTCCTAGGAGATATTTTATAAACAACCTACAGCTGGGGATGGTGGTATAGGCCTATAATCCCAGCACTCTGGAGGCTCAGGCAGAAGGATTGCCATGCTACATAGTTTATGGCCAGGCTGAACTACAGCCTGTTTCAAAGAAACAAACAACCCGCACAGATTGGAGCCAAAGATACAAGGTACTTAACAGCTTTCCCTCTCCTTACACACTGTGATGGGGATGATGATGGCACAGGAGGTGTGTTGGGGACCTGAAAATGCCTAAGGTGACACATGAACCAGGACATCAGGTAAAATGCACTTGAAGATTTGTTTTTAGCTACCAAGTTATTTTATGAAAATCAAGATCTGGATGTCATATTAAAGTTATTGAGGGGTTGCTGGAAATTGGCAAACACTGCAGTTTTCCAAGTAAATAATAAAACACGGTGTTTTATTAACGGCACCATCATCCAGGCTGCTGACCCGAGGTGCCTTTGTGCAGGGGTAGCTATGCTCCGTGATGTCTGCACAGGGAAACCACCCAGGTAGCTATGTGTCCATAAGATTGAGACCTTGTCAAGTGTCACAGAACTGAACTCTTTTGCTACAAAACACCAACAATTAAAAAGAATACTCTCAAAAAGCACCAAGAGGAAAGCTCTTACTTAATGATATAGTTTAAATGACTCAGAAGTTTCTACTGTTGGATTTAGGTTTATGGACATCATAACCTTAGTTGAAAGTCACTCCATTTAGCCAGTTAAGAGAAGAAACTGAAGTCACGTGAATGCATTTATGTAACTTGTCCTCAAAGAAACAGCATACACTCAAACATGAGGTCATATATGAAGAATCAAAACACTG